>JACCIX010000570.1:0-149396 GCA_025506515.1 Flaveria trinervia | reverse complement strand
CTCATCATCGAGGGAGAGAGAGGGATGTTGAAGGACCTGAAGAATCCATCATAATCGAAGAAGTATGCAGGTCCTTTGCATGTAGGTGGTGTGGTATATCTCTGAACGTCGACATTACACCACACTTCTACAACACCCGTTGAGTTATTGTAAACTCGCTTGTTCGGTATGTTGTATCCTAGAAAAATTCCTTCAACTGCCTTCTCGCTGAATTTTCCTTCTTGTGTCTTCTTCAGAAGTGTACACGGTGCGCCAAAAGGTTCAAGATACTCCAAATTCGGTTTGCGTCTTTGTAGTAGCTCATAAATGTCTTTCCGTGGCGCTTGACTATTAGGACTCGATTCAGTGTATAACACGCATTTGCCACTGCCTCATTCCAGAATTGGATAGGCAGTTTCGAGTCTGCCAGCATAGTCCCTGCTGTCTCTATCAAACTCTGTTCTTTCTCTCAGCAACGCCATTCATCTGAGGTGTGTAAGCAGAAGTGAATTGATGCACAATTCCCTTTTCCTTGCAGTATGCCTCCATCCCTTGATTCTTGAATTCTGTCCCGTTGTCTGAGCGTATTTGTCGAACTTTTAGCTTGTAGAGGGATTCCAGTGTGGTTACTAATTCCTTGAATGTCTCCAAAGTTTCTGATTTGGATTTCAGAAACATTACCCAAGTGAACCTTGAGTAGTCATCAGTGACCACAAAACAGTACACGTCGCCTGCAATGATCCTTGTACTAACTGGACCAAACAGATCCATATGAAGAAGTTCAAGAGGAAGTTCTATTGAATGAACTTTCTTTTCCTTATGAGTCTTCTTTGTCTGTTTGCCTTTCTTGCAAGCTACACAAAAGTCAGGAAGTTGGAAGTTCTTGATATTTACACCTCTCACTAAATCCTTCTGAATCAAATGACTCATCTTCCTTTGACTAATGTGTCCCATTCTCCGATGCCAGGAGATTGAATCCTTCTCAGTAGCTTTAGATAAAAAACACTGAACCTCATGATCCGTTGTAGCAGCTGTTGACAGATCCAAGACATAAAGGTCTTTATATCTTGAAGCAGTCATCAGAACTTGGTCCTTGGGATCATATATTCTTTCTTCAGCACGTAACACTTCTGGTTATCGAAGATGACTTTAAATCCTTTATCACAGATTTGGGAAACAGAAAGTAAGTTGTTCTGAAGTTGTTGAACGTAGTTCACCTTATCAAACTTAACTTTCTGATTTCCCACTTCTCCCTGAGCTGTGATATAGCCTCCTTTGTTTCCTGCAAAGGAAACATGCCCTCCTTTTATTTGTTGACGTTAGATAACAGGCTCTATTTCCTGTCATGTGCCTGGATGCTCCGCTGTCTATAATCCACGTGTTAGTCTCAGCACTGTATCGAACACCCTGCACATACAAAGTAAATGAATTAGTTTAGGTTAGGAACCCAAGCTTTGACTGTCTTGGGTTTCCCAGAGGCATCACACATCATAAACTCCACCCATTGACCCTTAGAGGGTGAGGGTAGCTCAGGTTCCTTCTTGTCATCAGTATTAGACACGTAGGTGGACTTTTCTTTCCATAAGCCAGATTTGTGCAATGCCTGTTTATGATAAACAGTCGTCTGGCTTACAGGTTGGACTTTAGGTTCACTAGCTCTTCTAGGTGGAGTTAGAGAACTCCGCTTAGAAGACCTAGGTTAGAGTCCTGAAGATCAATCTTCTTCCTAGGTGTCTGATAGAAATGACAATAGGAGCAATGTGTCCACATTCTCCACAGTTGTAGCATGACCTGCTATCAACTTTATGAGTAGACTTTCTTTGTGGAGAAGTGCGTGATCTCTAGTAACATCAACCACTTTAGGTTTTGACTCTAGTATGTTGATTTTTCTCTGGTTTAACAAAATTTACTTCTTAACTGTTACACTTTTTGGTTAACTAGTTTTTGACTTGAAGCATGTGAAAAAGTAGCATTTGAAGTCCTTTTAGGTTCTGATTTGACTTGTTTGACCCTGACTTTAAGTTAACTTTTCAAATTCATTTTCCAGATTAACACAAGGCAATTTACCTTTGCCTTTGAAGTGGCCTCCTTTTGTTTCTGACCAGATTCAGTAGATGAACCTGAGGTGTCTGGATCAGTAACAAGAGGAGTAGTCACCACATGATCCTTGATGGGGTATTATTTACTGGTCTAGACTTAGTGTTCATCAAGGTCTAAGGTGGTGGTGGAACCACTTGTAGCCTAATCCCTCCCTGTTATTCCTTTCTCTCACTAAGTGTTAAACTATGTGTGAAGAGCTAGTCCAACTATGCAGTTTCTGTTTTAATGAATTAACTTCGACTTCTAGAACTGCCTTTTGCTTCTTAGTTTCTTCTAGGGAGTTAGATAGTACCTAATGTCATTTGCTTGGTTAAAGGCCACTACTTCAGTTTCCCTAAGTGTGTAGTCAATAGGTCTATCTTTTCTTTATAACTATGCTCATTTTGTTTTAGTACTCTATTTGCCTCAGTGCACAGACGTAAATCTTTTACTAAGTTATCATTATGATCTAATAACCTAGAAAAATTTTCATCTATGCTATTCCTAAAAGTATCACAATCAGAACAAGCATGATTATTAAAAATTGGTCAGTGGTACTTACCTGAGTTGGTTCAGAAGAGTTAGCCATCAGTGCAGCATCAGATGTTTCTGGTTCGGGTGATTCTGACTTTTCTGTCTCTGACGTGGAAATTCCTCATTGGTTTGTAACTGACCTCGGCTGCAGTTGTTTCTTCACTACGTGACATGCTATCTCAACTGCTATATCACCTTCACTCGCAGAATCATCATCAATATCCTCAACACTGGCAATGTTAGATTCTCCTGGTGAGACAAACCTAAAACTCCAATCCTGTCCTTCATCATCATGAGCAGTTAAGGCTTTTGGATCCTTGTTTGATGAAGTAGAACTAGAGGCTTGCTTGTCTTGGCGAGTAAAGGATGAGAACGGGGTCCCATTCCCCGTCTTCTTTGGCTTGACACATTCTCTTTTGAAGTGCCCCTTCTCACCACAGTTAAAGCAGGTCACTTTCCTCTTGTCGAAGCCAAAGGTGGTATCCTTAGTAGCAACCAAGTTCTGTCCAGTCTTTTTCACAAACTTCTTCGCCCTCCGGACAGCACTTGCTAAGGCCACATTATATCCATTCTCTCAAGCTCCATCTCATCCACCTGCTCGTAGTCCTTATCTGCCAGATGGCAGTTTCCAATCTTCCCGGCAACAAGTCCATCATATGAATGAACCACTGCGGCTAAAAGATCCATATGCTCTCGAGCTACTTCCACGGTCACATTACGAGGTTCTCGATCTTCAGTTTGGTAGCGCTTGCTTTGATCCAATATAATGGGTACATGATGACCCAGACGTGTCTGATCCAGAAGGAGAAGCATGTGAAGAACCTGACGAGCTAGACACAAAAGCAGTCTGGAGTGGTGCTCCAGATGTCTTAGCTTGAGGCGTGGCGTTGTATAAAGCTGGATTTTGTGTATACGAAGACTTCTGAGCTCTATACTTTATCCTTAGTGCTTCTTCTCGCAACTTAAGAATGAAGTCATTTATATCCAGCTTTACAAGTATTCCATTCTGTCTCAGGTTAGACACGAATGTAGCCCACTTATCAGGCAATCCGTCTGTGAAGTTGCTTACTTTCTCTTCCATGGAAGTAGCCACTCCATGTGTATGCAATTCGCTCATCAAGTGGTAGAATCTGTCTATGACTTCGTCTAAACTTTCATTACCAATTGATGAGAAGTTATCGAATTCCTTCTTTAACTCCTTTGCTTGATTGCCTTCAATGATGCATTCCCATCATATCTCTTCTCTAGCTCATCCCATAGTTTCTTGGACTGCTTGTTCTCTGAATACTGGTGGAATAGTCTTTGGGGATAGACTGTGTGATCAATTCATAAACTCTTTTCTCTGCATTGTACTTTACTTTCTGTGCGTCTGTCATCCCGCTTAATGTTAGCTTAACTCCATCAGCTCCCACCGGTGTACTATAACCAATCTCAATGGCTTCCCACAGATTAGGATCTACTCCATTAAGGTAGATCTCAAAACGTTGTTTCCATGGGGAAACTCATCTAAAGTCAAAAGCTTTGGTGGTTTATTGTGATTCCCCACCTCACTCTCAAGCAACAGCAGGTTCTGTATCCTTGAGTCCTTCCCAGCAGTAAAGGCTGACATCTGATCTTCCATGACTAATAAACTTATAATCTAATCAAACAAACTTTCACTGATGCGACTGAAGGATGCGAATGAGCTAATCGTGCGTATAAACTCTGCGATTGGTTTAATCGTGCAGCTGAACTGGGCGATTGGTTCAGTCGTGCGAATGAATCTGGTGCGTATGAGCTATGCGAACGAACGGTTCAGTCGTACGAATGAGGGTGCGACTATGTCCAATCATGCGTATGAGCAATGCGAATGGAGTCCAGTCGTGCGAATGAGTCACTCGTGCGACTGAAGCTGCTGTTTTGCGAAAATTTCTAGGTTTGACGAGTTTCAGCCGTAAAGATTCGAAATTTCACAAGTTCTAATCGCCTAAGTCTGTAGAAACCAAACTTCGAGGAGCAGGGAACTTCCAAGATCACTTTTGATGCCAAAGATTGCGTTTTTAGTGCAAAAACACAAACTTTTATGCAATCTTGATTGAATCAACACGTAATCAAGAGCCAATTGCTCTGATACCACTTGTTTGGACCTGGTATTTGACCGAAATACCTGGAGATTAACGTGTAAACCAGATCAAATAGTGCGGAATCCTATTTTATTGGCGATCCAATCAGTGAGAACACACGAAGAATCAATCAAGGATTGAAACTAACGTTAGAAATCGATTGGGAATCGATCTAATGTGTTCTGTGAACTTGGAGAACGAATTAAGAGGTTTCTGGACGGCTAGGGTTCGTCTGGAATCGTAATTGATCGAGAGTCCTTATTTTTCACGAATTGAGTTGTATTTATAGGTTGGCACTATCCAATCGTGCGACTGAACCATTAGTTTGGTTCAGTCGTGCGATTGGACCATGTGGTTGATTCATTCGTACGACTGAGTGTTCAGTCGTGCGACTGAGCCAATCTTATGTTACAATCGTACGACTGATCCAGTCTCCTGGTTCAGTCGTGCGACTGAGTCAATCGTGTGAAGTTATTCATGCGTATGGTTCATTCGCATGAGCCATTCGCATGAGAACTTCATTAAGTTAAGTTTGAATGTTTTAATTAATATAACATAATGTGCAACCATTCAAATAATCATAGACCCAATCAATTCAGTCACGACTCATTAATGAACTATTAAACATTATAACTAACAGACTATCAATATCATTTCATTAATCATACCAAACAAGATCTATTACATCACATATCATGATCTAGGGACATACATGTATCAATAGTTGCAAACATCATTCAAATCAAACAAGTGTCTACAGTACATGAATACACATTCATCTGCTACAAACATTCAAAACAAACTTACAAGTGTCCACAACACATTCATTAATAAACATAAGTTGTGAACAATTTGTAAAACATGCAAGTGTCCATAGCTTACACACAAATGTGTGTAGCAGAACACTGTAGTCACAACACATGTTATACACAGAACGCATGATTAATTGTGTTTCAACTAACACTATTCACACAGCGCATCAATAAACTGTGTGCATAGAAGGTATACATTTCCTTCATTGTATATATAGTAGAACATTTCACAATTTTCATTCATCACGAGTTTGCAAGCCAAAATTCAAAAATTTAAACATTTCAATGGTTGTTCACTGATTTTAATCATCATCCTCATTTTTGTTTGATTACATAACTTTTGATCAATCAAATAGGTATAATAACATCTTTCTAATCATTAAGCAATCAAGACATCAACCATTAAATCAGTTTTAATGTGATCATTTTGAAATCCTAGGTTATGAGATGAACACGATCAATAAATAAAGCAAAGCTGTTATTTTGAAATCAACCGGTGAATAAGTGTTCAACAATCATAGATGCATGTATGTGAATATTCCATATGATAGAATTTGATTAGGTGTTTATCGGGTATATGAACATTCAAAGTGTTTATGCCCAAAATTCATAAAATTTAGAATGTGATTCCTTAATCTGTTTGAATAATAGCCAAACATGATATAACTGAGTGAATATGTTTTATATACTCAATCAAACACAAGTTGATAGTTAAAGTATGCTAAAACTCAAACTCATAAAATATCATCATGCAATTAGAATCAAATTGAATGTTTAACCAAAAAGTCAACTGTGAATGTTTAACATTTGTTCTAACATGCAAACATGTTGACACCTTTATATCAAACAAACACGATCATAATAAATTTTGATTAGACACAATATTATTGAGTTATGCAAGTTAAATCTTGACTGATGTTGACCTTTTTGTATAAATCAAACATTGTCAACATACAAATGGTCAAAACACTAGTTATTAACCATGAAAACACAGTCTTAACATTCAAACATACTAAACAAACATTTTCTAGAAAAGTTTGGATAATTTCACTTACAAATGAGTAAAGTTTTAAAAATTCATCAATCAAAGCGTTAAATAATAACCATGAACACCAAAACAGATTAATATCATATCAACATTAAACATTCATTGTACAACATCAATACTAACTCAAATCTAATATGTTTTGCAGAAGTGGCAAATCTAGCGTTTGTTAGTGATCACAACATATGTGTATTTCTAAATCCTGATTCACCAAAGTCTAAGAATTACAGAGACATGATAAATTTCTTTAGACAAACAAGACTATTTTAAGCTTTGATAATGAGACCAACGATATACCAAGATCAAACCGTGCAATTATAGGCTAATGCACATGTAAAGAATATATAAGATCAACAAGTCATAGTGTCTGATGTCTATGATAATCAAATCACTGCCTCTAAAGATGTGATCAGAAGAGTACTTCAATTAGGAGATGAAGATGCACATGGACCGATAGAATTTATGAAAACTATATCTTACATGTTTTCTAACAAATTGAATATACTAGAACAATATAGAGGAAGCAAATAAAGAAGTCTTACATGTCCGCACAATTTATATTTCTGATTCATACTAATCAAAAGACGTTGATAAAAAGAAAGACTTGTTGGGATGCCATTTCTCTGAGAAGTTCATCAGCCATTGCCAATATTATTGCAATAAGGCTATTCAACTTTTCTACTCAAATATTAAATGGAATGGTGTAAAACTTGACAAAAGCGAGAACAAGTTTTAGATGCACACAAGTTCTTGCAACTGATCATCAATGATTATTCCTAACATTCCAAGAGAAGGAGTCATATTTGAGCATTTTCACTTCATATAATATGTATATAACATAATCAAGTCAAGCCTTTAACATGGAAATGATGTTTCGATTCCACAACAAATGATCACCACAACTTTCCAATTACTTAGGTTTATTAGACGATACCAAAACAAGGAGAACCATGCATGATCTTTCAAAATGTGGTTCATGAAGATCCTATCATACAATCTACTTGCATCATACATCAAGAACAAGTACATGAATAAGAACCAAAACATGAACATTTCCGCTTTGAACATTCTATCCCTTCACCACCATAAATCACATCAAATTCATATCAGTCATCCTTATCATCCTTGATAAGAAACCTTGATGCTTCCATAGCTGAGCTAGCTCATGTTATAGAGGAAGTTGTACATCATTAAGAGAACATCAAACAGAAGAACAAACATTCTATACCAACCAATCAGCCAATCATATCAAGTTACAAAAGAAGTTGTTCAAATAGAAGAAATGCCCAATAAAGAAGACATTGAATACTCCAAAGTGTTCTTGTTCACTGAATACAACAAACTTATTGAGAAATATAATCAAAGGGAAAAAAGGCTAAAAGAAAAACCGAAAGCAAAAGATGAAGATATATATAAGCTTGAAACTAATCAAAAAGCCCAAAAGTTAACAGTCCATTTTCTAGAACAATAGCTTGACCAATCTAAGAATGAAGTCAAAGTAAAAGTTAAAGAATTAAAAACTACAAGATTAGATTTGGCTTACTTGACCAATCAAACAGTTACCAAAGATGATAAGATTGATTCATTGAAAAGAAATATCAATAAACAAGCTGAAGTAATAAAAAGATTAAATAGAGAATTATAAGTGGTTTAAAAGAAAAGTATGAAAGATGATGATGGTGATGGCTAATCTAAGGGTCATTAGTTACTCAGAATGACAATATTTGTAACATATAAAAAATAACTAAGAGTTTAAAATTTAAGAACATTGTGGAAGCATTTAGTAAATATTTCAAACCCAGAGTATAAAATGTAAAATATGCAAAGCACGCACCCAAACCATTATTTGTAAGTATGCATTAAAAACAAATGTAAACCAATGAGTGTTAAAAATGCATACTTGACTCATGTGTGCTTCTAAAAGCAGCTGCTAATAATGAACTGAGAAAAACATACTAAAAGTGTCAACATGAAGGTTAGTGAGTTCAAAAGTTTGTAAGCTACCATGAACAATAGAGTTTGTAAGACATGAGAAAATGTATTAATAGATTGCTAGTCTAATTTTATAAGCAATAATGATTTCACAATCGAATCTAACCGTGTTTATTTGTTTGCCTTCTGCCACAACATACCAACTCGTGACATTGTTAGTTGATGCAGTCGGAAACAGAGAGATAGATAATTGAGCCTGTTGATTCAACAAGAATACCAGGAACAATTCTTCTAACTATCGTTGATTCACAAAGAATACCGATAATCAGGGTTTACACTAACCCTCACTATGATAGGAAGAAAAAACAGATTTTTTCATAAACTTCAATAATTCTTTCTCTCATCTCTTACAAACATATAAAGAAACAAAACCAAATTCGAATGGGCCACAGAACATAAAGGGCTGAAAACTGGGCCAAATGCAAAGTCCAACATGTTGGACCAAAAGAACCAATGAGTCGGATCAAAAAAACCTTTAAGTCCCACAGACGTCACAACAACTACTGAAGACCACAACAGCTGAAGACAACAGCTGATTACAAAGTCTGAAGACAAGTGCTGAAGACAAAGTCTGAAGACAAGTGCTGAAGACAAAGTCTGAAGACAAGTGCTGAAGACAAAGTCTGAAGACACAAGTGCTGAAGACAAAGTCTGAAGACAAGTGCTGAAGACAAAGTCTGAAGACAAGTGCTGAAGACAAAGTCTGAAGACACAAGTGCTGAAGACAAAGTCTGAAGACACAAGTGCTGAAGACAAAGTCTGAAGACACAAGTGCTGAAGACAAAGTCTAAAGACAGAAGTGCTGAAGACCAAAGTATCAGACGTTGTCACAACAGCTGAAGAGGTCTTCTTCAGTAGTTGTGATGGTTTACCTTTCAGTAGTTTTATATCTATCAGTAGTTTTGTAAAACGACTGAAGAGCTTGTTCTTCAGTCGTTGTAATTTCAGTAGTTTCTTATCAGTAGTTTCTTATTTTGTACTTAACACTCTGATATGTTCTCAGTAGTTGTGAACATTTCAGTGGTTTGTTAAGAGTTAGTTATTTTTGTAATTGATCTGCCAGTTGTCACTTACCCGTGATAACAGCAGCGATTGCACTCTATATAAAGAGTGTCAACCTAATGTAATGAATGAATGATTTGATCAGAAATATTCGATATTATTAAAACATTCTTTGTTACAGAAATATATTCTCTCGTTATAACCGTATTTGTTCTTAATGCATACGAGCATCAAATTCTTGCTACAATTTGTCTAATTCTTGTTCATATTCCGTTGTGCTATGCTCAATTACATCAAACTTGCGATCACTGATCCTGACAAATGGTATCAGAGCAGGTTAATCAATGATCGATCTAATAATTGATCATTGAAACTGCTATTCAAGATCCAAGTTTGACTGAATTAGCATTTTTGTGTTTTGCAAGAAACGCTTATAGAGATTGAATTTTCTGTGTTTTCTGGTCATTCATCCTGAGATTTTCTCTTGGTTTTCATTGAGTCTCTTGTGGTCTTTATAAAAACATTTAAAAGCTTGAATTAAATTGTATTTGGACTCAAAATGACTACTCCTTCCAATGATCCTCACAATACTGGTTCCTCAACCAAGCCTCCAATGCTGGTTAGGACTGAGTATAACATATGGCAACGACGAATGCTCCATCACCTGTCTGTTAACAGCGCAGGTTGTTGGACATCAGTGGTACATGGTCCACACAAGCCTATGGTGAATACCCGGAAACCAATCAAATGGTTCCGAAGAGGAGGGACAATACTCAGATGAGGATAAGAAGTTGTTTGAGATTGATGCAAAAGCCCATGGAATTCTGGCCATGGCACTGCCTAATGAAATCTATTCTGGGCTAATGCATCATGAAACTGCCCATGACCTCTGAATCCTTGAAAGAACAATTTGGAGGAACAGATGAGGTCTCGGCAATAATAGAGAAATCCTTGCCCAACAATATGAGACATTCTCTCATAGGAAGGGTGAGACACTGACTCAACAGTTCGAGCGGTTCTCTTGTTTGATCTCTGAATTAAAAATGGTCAAACATGAGTACACCAATAGCCAGATGAATAACAGATTTCTCAGATCACTGCCTGAGAGATGGGACACATACACTATTGTCCTACGCTCCAGTGCAAATTTGGACAAACTATCTCTCACCCAACTCCATGGGAATTGCTCACATTTGAGAGAGAGAGAAAAACAGAAACGAAAACTGTCTTCATCTGGAAAGCTCACTGAAGACTTTGTACCAGGCAACACTGCCTAGGTTGGTCATGAGTTAGAATATGCTTCATCTGAATGTCAGTATGATGAGCATATTGACTTCTCTTCAAACACTTCTGATTCTGCATTTGTGAGTGTTGATAGTCAGTTTACTGGATGTAATAATGACAATCTATGCTTAGAAGAGATGGATATTTTGAGCCAAATGGCCTTGATAAATATCAGATCTCAGAAGTTCTACAAAAGAACTGGAAGAAAGTTCCCAGGACTCTCTGGCAAAACCAAAGTTGGTTTTGACAAGAGTAAGTTGAAGTGTCACAAATGCCACAGGCTTGGACACTTTGCTAGAGAATGCAGATCATCTGGATCTAATTCCTCTGCACCTTTTGTGACTTTCCCTAGCAATAGTCAACAACACAGAGGGCAACATCCTGTCAATTCTAGTCATCATTCTCAACCACAATCTCCTGCATATTTTGTTCCTCAGGGTCAAATGCCATATCCTTACCTTGTTATTACATGCCACAGTCAAATCAGGTTCAAGTTCCATAGTACCACAACCTCATGCACTACCAGAACCTCAACCATCTCAATCTCATCAACCTCCTCAACCTCAACAACACAGCTTCTTCACCCCTGGAGGTGTTGACTGGAGCAGTTTACCGGATGACATGTCTGGTCATGAACAACTGTTCACAGGTGCTGGTCAACATTGTGGTGATAGTCCTTTTGGGAATCTGGCTCTCATGGCCCTGGAGTCTACTGAGGTTCCTGCTCAAATGCATTATCTTCACAGGTAACTCAGGTATCTTCAGAGGCTAAAGCCAAGTTATGTTCTGAATCATGCATTGCTGCCTTTGTCTCAATTAGAGAGGCAAATGTAGCATAATAAATCAAAAACTTGAGCTTGAGAAAACCATTTCCAAAAGAAAAGCTGAGTTTGAGTCTGCTCTTAATTGTAAAAATGATGAGATTTATAAGCTTAAATGCCAACTAAATGATGAAAAGGCTAAGCTAGAGGTTATTCTGGATGACCAGAGAATCTAAAAGAAACCCTTGCAGTCACCCAGGTAGAGTGTGATCGATGGGTACAATCATGCAAAGGTTTCGAAATGCTTCTTAGTAAGCAATATGCTTCCAATGTGAAGTTTGCTATTGGTTACAATCACACTGCTCCTCCTACAGATTTTGCTTCAAGAGCAGAAGTGAAATCTGATAGAGAAAGCAATAACCCATCCACCTCATCATGTGATTCACCTTTTGATAGAGCATCATCAAAAGTTGAAGTCAGCACTAAGCCTTCTCAGAACCCATCAGCTGATATTGATGGTTCTACTGCTGACACTCACATGATAAGAGATGATCAACTCAGGAGTTATTTCTGAAAGTCCTGAAAGGACTGGAGAGCAAGATTTAACACCTGAAGTTCAAACTCCAACTAATGACAGCACTGAAGTGAAGAAAACTATCAGTAGAAAGAGTTTGAAGACTACTAAAGAGGAAGTCAAGAAAGCAAATAATGCTTCTAAAGTACTGAAGAGCAAGTCTTCAGTAGTTTCATCCTCTTTAGTTGATGATCATCATAAGATGAAGAAGAAACCATGTGAAGTATGTGGTTTGTTCAATCATCTTACAGATGATGTTGGTACAAAAGGGGATCCAAACTCAAACATAAAGAAGAAATTCAAGAGAAAATGGCTAAAATGAAAACTGAGTTTGGACCACATTTGTATCAGCAACATCAAATCCTGTAACCCTCAAGTCCAAACAGAAATCCAAAAAGGAAGGGGTTAAACAGGTAACAGCTGAGATTGCTCAAAAGAAGAAGGTGCAACATAGGAACTTATCAAACTCCAACACCAATGTGTCTGAAGAGCTGAAAGCCTTATCCCAAAATCAGACACAGCTGGTTATGATGGTTCAACATCTATTGGGAAGAATTAACCAATTAGATGTTCCTATGTTGAAACCACAGAAAAGGAGGTCCAACCCAAAGGATTCCTTTTCTTCACCAGCTTCTTCCACTCAGGCTGTTGTTTCCAACAAACATGTTAGTTTACCATATGTTGATGAGAACAGGCCCAAGACCAAAAAGGTTTGGGTCTCAAAATCTAACTAATTTGTTGTATCTTGCAGGGTTCTTCAACATACCTCAGAGGCATCTGGTATGTAGACAGTGGAGGATCCATGCATATGACAGGAAACAGATCACTTCTTAATGACTACTCTCAAGGAAGGAAGGGGTTTGTGTCATTTGGCAATGATGCAAAAGGTTACATCATTGGCAAAGGCTTTGTTTCCAATGGGGAAATAAAGTTTGATGATGTTAACCATGTGGAAAATCTCAAGTACAACCTCTTGAGTGTCAGTCAAATGTGTGACAAAGGCCATGTTGCTCTTTTCACCAGTCAGAACTGTCGGATTCTGTCATCCAAAGTTCTAAATTTGATTGATAAGGTGTTGGATGAACACACTCTCCTAAAGGCCAACAGGACAGGAAGAGTGTATGCCTTAGATCTTTCCAAGAAATAGATCTCAAAGGCCATCCTTGCCTATTTTCCAAGGCTTCCCCCAAGAATCTATTCAATGGCATAGAAGGCTGGGTCATGTTAATCTCAAAAACATGAATCAGTTGATAAACCATGGTTTAGTAAGGGGACTGCCAATGAAGGAGTTCAAGTGTGAAGATAACTGCACTGCCTGTTTAAAAGGAAAACAGCATAAAGCTTCATTTCCCTCCATAGAAGAACCTAAGTCCACTGCCTGCTTACAGCTTCTTCACATGGATCTCTTGGTCCTGTGAAAGTGATGAGTATGGCTAAGAAGAAATACTGTCTGGTAATTGTGGATGATTACTCCAGATTTATGGACTTTCTTCTTGCATTCAAAGGACGAGGCTGCACAGTCCATTATGAACTTTGTGTTACACGTTGAGAAGCAGTATTCCCTACCAGTTAAGTGTGTGAGGAGTGATAATGGTACTGAATTTAGAACCACACACTTGATGAGTTTTACTTATCAAAGGGAATCAAGAGGCAGTATAGCATCCAAGAACTCCTGAGCAAAATGGAGTAGTGGAGAGAAAGAACAGGACCCTTATTGAAGCTGCAAGGTCCATGTTGGCTGATTCTGGACTGCCATGACTTTTTGGGCTGAAGCTGTCAATACAGCTTGCTATGTACAGAATAGAGTTCTAGTAAGTCAGAGGTTGATGAAGACTCCATATGAAGTTCTTCATCATTTGGCTCCTCTAATTTCATTCTTCAGAGCATTTGGGTGTCCCTGTTTCATTCTCAACACACGGATCAACTCCAAAAATTTGATCCTAAGGTGGATGAGGGTACTTTGTTGGTTATTCATCAACTTGCAAAGCATACAGAGTCTTCAACTGCAGAACAAAGATGGTTGAAGAGACTCTACATGTTAAGTTTAATGAATCTCCTAAGGACAAGATTCCACAAAGCCCTGTGGAGCTATTTGATTTGGACATACTGCAATATGTTCCTTATCAAACTCCTGTTGTTGCTCCTGTCAACAGTTCACCACCTGGTGGTACTGCTGGTGATGATGATGATGATAGCAGTACTCACCTATTCAGGTTTAGTGATCAACTACCTGACTCAGCTAGACCTGATGTTCCTGTAGCTCCAGTAGCACCATCCACAACAAATGCTGATGAGATTTCTTCAAATTCAACCTCCTTTGAATTACCATCCACTGATTGGTTTCAAGGAAATGATTCACCATCACCATCTATTGCCGCTGAACCTGCTGCAAACACTTTACAGATCTCATTGTGTATCAAGATCTGAAGAATCACCCTATGTCTCAAATCATTGGTGATATCACTGCTGGCGTATCAACAAGAAGTCAATTGTCAAATTTCTGCTTCTATGCTCTCTTCATCAGTTAGCAAGAGCCAAAGAATTATCACATTGCTTTAAAGGACAATGGATGGGTTGATGCCATGCAGCTTGAGCTTCTTCAGTTCAAGAAACAGCAGGTGTGGGAACTGGTTCCTCTACCTCCAGGTAAGTGTGCAATAGGCACTAAATGGGTGTTTAGGAACAAAACTGATGAAAATGGGCTTATTGTTAAGAACAGGCCAGACTGGTTGTTCAGGGGTTTGCACAAGAAGAGGTATTGATTATGATGAAACCTTTGCCCCTGTAGCCAGACTGGAAGCAATTCGATTGTTTCTAGCTTATGCTGCTTATCAAAAACTTAAAGTTTTTCAAATGGATGTCAAAAGTGCATTTTTGTATGGGAAAATAAAGAAAAGGTTTATGTATGTCAACCACCAGGCTTTGAGGACAATAAACATCCTAATTGGGTGTATAAGCTTGATAAGGCTCTTTATGGGTTGAAACAAGCTCCTAGAGCCTGTATGAGACATTATCAAACTTTCTTCTGGAAAATGATTTCACTAGAGGCTCCATTGATAAGACTTTATTCATTAAGAAAGTTGGGCAGCATAATCTACTTGTTCAAATTATGTTGATGATATTATTTTTGCATCCTCTGATCCTCAGTTGTGTGATGCCTTTACAAAGTTGATGCAACAGAAGTTTGAAATGAGTGCCATAGGAGAATTACAGTTCTTTCTGGGTTTGCAAATCAAACAAAAGGCTTATGGAAATTTCATTCATCAGTCCAAATACACAAAAGATCTTTTGGAAAAGTTTGATTTACAAAACTGTAAGCCTTGTTCTACCCCCTATGTAGCACCACATAACTGGATACAGATCAGAAAGGTAAAGTGGTTGATGAAACACTTTACAGATGTATGATTGGGTCCTTGATGTATTTAACAGCTTCTAGACCAGATATTATGTTTGCCACATGTGTTTGTGCTAGATTTCAGGCTGCACCTAAAGAGTCTCATCTGATTGCAGTCAAGAGGATCTTTAGATATTTGCAAGGTACACAATCTCTAGGTTATGGTATTCCACTGGGCACTCTTGTAAATTAGTTGCTTTCTCTGACAGTGACTATGCAGGGTGTAAGTTGACCAGGAAATCACCTCTGGTGGATGTCAATTCCTAGGCACTGTTTGATTTCTTGGCAGAGTAAGAAACAAACATCTGTTGCTACATCCACTGCTGAAGCCGAGTACATTGCTGCTACAAGTTGTACATCCCAAGTACTCTGGCTTCAGAATCAACTTTTGGACTATGGCATTACAGAGACTAAGACTCCGTTATTAATGGATAGTGCTTCAGCTCTTTGCATTGTCAAAAATCCAGTCTAGCACTCTAGGACCAAACATATAGAAATTAGACATCATTTTATAAGAGATTGTTATGAAAAGAGTCTAATTAATCCTATGTTTGTGCCTAGTGCTGATGAGCTTGCAGACATTTTTACTAAGCCTTTGGATAGTTCAACTTTCCACAACCTGGTGTTAAGGCTTGGTATGCTGCAGCTAGAATAAGTGACAACTACTGATGATCTCAGTAATAAGTACTGGTGATCATTGGTAACCATGTCACATATAAGTATTGATGAGTTCTTTCACCTTCAACAGCTTTTATAACTACTGAAGGCTAAATGCCTCACAAGTACTGAAGTACTTTATCTGTTCTAAACTACTGATGTAGTTACAACTACTGATGTAGTTACAACTACTGAAATCAATACAAACAGACAAGTACTGACGTCCTATGAAACACCTGAAAAGCAGATGCAAAGTCTGATGAGTAAGTGTTGAGGACAGTATGAAACAACTGAAAAGCTAAGAATTGACGAAAAAAGCTGATGAGTAATTTCTCTTCAGTTGTTTCTACACTGCTGTTTCAAAACAACTGAAGCCAAAACCATGTCTTCAGTAGTTTACAACTACTGAAGACTAACACCAAGTCTTCAGTTGTTTACAACAACTGCTGACAAAACCAATGTCTTCAGTAGTTTCACAACTACTGATGACTGATACCAAGTCTTCAGTTGTTTCATCACCTGAAGTCAATCTGTCTTCAGTAGTTTTATAACTACTGATGACTAAATTCGAGACTTCAGCTGTTTCAACGTCTGACGGTTAATACCACGTCATCAGTAGTTTCAACAACTGATGACTCACACCAAAACCCTCAGTCGATTTCTATCCGACCCTTTAAATACCTTATCCCACCTTCAGAGTTTTTATCTTCTTCTCTCAAACCTAACGTTCAAAAACTCTCTACCCTCTCTTCATCAATGGCGACCATGCAATTAAAACCATGACACAACTGTGTCGCACATCTCACTAAATCGCCATACTGGACCAAGTTTCACAACGCCATTGATTTAATGGTTCAATCACCCTACAAAACGGCGTTTCTGATAAATCCCACATATATGCCGCATCCTTAACCACTTCTGGACAAAAGTCACTTTGGTCTCTGAGGAGAACGACACAGAGTCTCTTTAATCGTTTGTCCATGGCCAAAAAGTGGTCATCACTCCAGACACTCTTCGTCAAACCCTTAATCTGGATGATGCCACTTTCCCAACTGGTTATCCAAAGGGCACAACAGATCAATCATTTGCCCACCATGGATACCAGGGTGACTTGAGTGCATCTACCTTACTGAAGAAACATTTCCCAGATGCTGAACGTCTCATATTTCATATGGTAAATGTATGCCTTGCCTCCAAGACCTCATCATGGGATCAAATGTCCACAAGGTGGCAACAGGTAATGTACTCCATCCTTGAGCAACAACCTTTAAATTTTTCGGAGATACTATTTTCAGAGCTCAAGGATATGGCTCAAAAACAAACTGCTAACCGTTGGATATTATATCCTTGGTTCATAATGGCCATATTGCAAACCAGCTTCAAGCTGAGGGACTTGTTGGCCTGGGAGTCCCTGCTATGGCTGTACTGCCTGAAGTATACTCCCGGCACAACTCTGACCAATCACTCAAAATGGCTGCCAAGCTGCGCAAACCCACGTAGCTGGAACCCACAGCCACCACCTCCAAATCAAAAGTCCCCACCAAACCCACTAAAAAGAAAACCAAAAAGGCTACTCAGGGAAATGAGTCCCCTGAGGATGCCCCTGCAACACAAACGAAGGCTATATCCACTGGTTATAACCCCCTAGTGGATATAAGGACTCTCCCAGCCACAGCCGCTCAAGATTCCTCTCAAAAGAGCCTGCAGCAACCACAGAAGGGGTACCCACAAATCTGGGATCTTCCTCATTTGAGGAGATTGCCATTGAAGAGCACCATTCTCCCCAGGTGCACACTGCTTTTACCCTATCTCCCCATGCAACCGCCCCCCAAAGTCCACCCTTATCATTGAAAATGTGCTGACTCAGCTGCATGCCTCTCCTCCTCCCCAACAACCCTAACAAAGGGGAGAACCACAGCTATTAAGGACGGTCATCATGCTTCTGACAACCCACAGCACCGGGGTTAAATGTTCTATCTCCTGGTGTGGTATGGAGACCAGAACATCTGGTGAGGCTGCCACCTCTTCTGAAAGCATATGATCAGACTGAGGCTGGTAACATTCCTAAGACCTCACCAGAGGCAACAGCTGATGAAGGACTAAGTCCTGAGCTGGAAGTCCCCAGTTCCAAGACAAAGGGGCACATGCTACAACTGGTCTACACCCAGTGCATGTACATCCTGCTACAAGCAGGAGGTCAGGTGATTCAGCGTCTGCTGATGATGACCTGGGCTTCTTTTATGTTGTTCTTGCCCAGAACACAATCCTAGAGGAGGAAGTCAGTAGGCTGCAAAAACTACTTGACCAACTCTCTCAAGGAAAGACCATCTGCCACCACATTAACCAACAGATGGCACCTTCCTCTGAAGGTCCCTTAAACACACAGCCACTACAAAATTCTCAGCCCCTGCCTCTGTTTCTGGCACCATTTCTCAGGATCAAAACCCTCCTGAGCAACTGGATGCTATCCCTCAAAATCCCCTATCTCTCATCACACCACAGCTAACCGAATTTGTTATTAAAACTGTCGATGAGAGACTTTCTACTGTCTTACAACCTCTGGTGGAGGATGTACTGCACCAACAACTTTCTGCTACTCAATCCCTTGCAACCAATGCACCCAAAAAAGGGGAGAGTTCAGCAGTGAAAGCTAAAAGAAAGAGGATGGAAGGAGAGAGAGAAAGATAAAGATAAAGAGGTGAAAAAGAGAAGGATTGTGTGTATGAGGCCAAAAAAGAGAAGGAGAATGTGATTGAGAAGGGAGCTGAAATGACAAAGTACATGAAAGTCAAAAAGATTTTCATGTCACATACAAGAAAAAGAAGAGTGCTGAGAAAGAAAAGAACTTGAACGAAATGGTTAAAGAGGCTGATGCTGAACACAGCAATCAATGGATAATATCATTGATCAGCTGTTTAGGCAAGGTTTCGACACTGAAAACTGGATTCTGAAATAAGAAGATTAGATTCGAAGAGATCCAACAAAGATGGGCCAGCTACAGCACTATGGATAGAGAGAGACTTGAGATCATGATCAGATTCATCAGCAAATACCTTGGGAGATCATTGATCGAAGTAAAATCATGGACCAGGGACAGCATCTTGGCCATAACCTCCAAGATCTGTTCGTCTGAGGCATACACTAAGGGGTTAGTAGTCGAAGCTTTGAATGAAGCAGGAGCAGGGAGCAGGACTGAGCTAGCCAAATACTCAAAGGCAACACTCACCTCCAAAATGCTAACTCAGCCTGTCAACATTCCCTCTCCAAAACAACCACAACCACAACCCACAAAACCAACTCCCTTACCATCTAAACCACAGCCGATGATGCACCTAAGAAGAGAAGAGAAGGGTGTTGAGGCTAGAAGAAGAAGAAGAGGATGATGTGTAAGAAGATAGGCTGCCTCTGTCTGCAGTCCTAACATTAGCTAAAGCCAAACCCATGCCCATCACTCCCACCTCACAGATGGAAGCTGTGAGAGTAAAGATTGAAGAAGAACAGCAGCAAAAGCTTCATGATGATGAAATGCTGAAAAGCATTGACAAAAATTATGCTGCTTCGTCATCAATAATAAGTATGAAGAAAGAAGCTCTGTGGTTGTACACCCTTGCCAACACATTTCAATATCAGAAGGAAAAGGTGAGAGTATGGCCTGATCCTAGGGTGGCTCACAGGATTGTAAAGAAAGACATTCCTTCGAGATACAAGGGCCAAGTCAAAAGGATCGTAGATGAAGAGATCACAGTGGTCCTTGTAGTATCACCTTGGGAGATTGTAGAAGATTTCAAGAAGGCCTATGAGACTAAACAACCACCCCAAAAGATGTTAGAGAACAGAATTATTAAAAAGGGGTTAGTCTACAAGAGGCTTGAGAACTTCAAACAAAATGAGCTCAGTTTGTTACTTGAAGGGACTCATCCTGATGAGTTTGCATACAGACAGATTACAACAGTTGAGCTCAAAAATGGTAAACAGGCCAAGTACATCTCAGAGCTGTATGGCGTGAAGGATTGTTTGATGGTGAAGCCGAGAACCTGACCATGGAAGAACAAATTATGTTTCTCAGAGCATACACCAGAGAATCCTACAGGCTTATACATGGGAAGTGAGTCTCATGGATGGGGGAACAGCTCAGTGTCAAATTCCCTAATACAGAGCTCCCATCCATACATTGCCAACCAAATCATCAGAGACTCATTTCCAGGCCAGTGCTTATATGGGTCATCTTCTCAACTGATCAAGAAGGAAAAAGACCAACCATTCTGCCAACAATAAGTGGGACCTCAATAAAGTTAAAGGTTTTGGCTGCATTGGTTCAGGGGGAGTTTGTTGGACCAAAAGAACCAATGAGCCGGATCAGAAAAACCTTTAAGTCCCACAGATGTCACAACAACTACTGAAGACCACAACAGCTAAAGACAACAGCTGATTACAAAGTCTGAAGACAAGTGCTGAAGACAAAGTCTGAAGACAAGTGCTGAAGACAAAGTGTGAAGACAAGTGCTGAAGACAAAGTCTGAAGACAAGTGCTGAAGACAAAGTCTGAAGACACAAGTGCTGAAGACAAAGTCTGAAGACACAAGTGCTGAAGACAAAGTCTGAAGACAAGTGCTGAAGACAAAGTCTGAAGACAAGTGCTGAAGACAAAGTCTGAAGACACAAGTGCTGAAGACAAAGTCTGAAGACACAAGTGCTGAAGACCAAAGTATCATAAGTCATCACAACAGCTGAAGAGGTCTGCTTCAGTAGTTGTGACGGTTTACCTTTCAGTATTTTATATCTATCAGTAGTTTTGTAAAACGACTGAAGAGCTTGTTCTTCAGTCGTTGTAATTTCAGTAGTTTCTTATCAGTAGTTTCTTATTTTGTACTTAACACTCTGATATGTTCTCAGTAGTGTTGTGAACATTTCAGTGGTTTGTTAAGAGTTAGTTATTTTTGTAATAGATCTGCCAGTTGTCACTTACCCGTGATAACAGCAGCGATTGCACTCTATATAAGAGTGTCAACCTAATGTAATGAATGAATGATTTGATCAGAAATATTCGATATTATTAAAACATTCCTTGTTACAGAAATATATTCTCTCGTTATAACCGTATTTGTTCTTAATGCATACGAGCATCAAATTTTTGCTACAATTTGTCTAATTCTTGTTCATATTCCGCTGTGCTACGCTCAATTACATCAAACTTGCGATCACTGATCCTGACACAACAAAATGTAAAAATAAGACAAAAATTGAAATAACTCCTAAAATAAGCCGTTTTTGGGCCGAAACGATGACCCAAACCGCCTACGTGCTCCTCGGTCCAACGGTCGTTTTGACTAGTCCCGGGCCTGAAATGGAGACTTCTAGCCCAAGTTATGCCCAATTTAGTGAAGCCCCTTTTGATAAGATCTTGGGCCTCCAAAAAGGCTAAAGTTTGCTCATCTACACTTGGGTCCACATCATTAGTCCTTTAGGACAATATTACACTCGCTTGACCTCCAGTCGTACGGGTGAGGCTTGTCAGACCCATTAGTACTACCTGATATTTCCCACTAAATTCCAAAATTAACAATTTGAAAGTGTAAGGTCTTTCAATGGTATATCACACTATGTTATACTATACACAACTTATAATATAAGATGTTTGTAAAAAATATGCTATCTCCCCAGAAGGAGTGTATAAAAGTGGAGCATTAAACACACATGGTGCACAAATAAACAATATAAGTGAAGCTAACAATGAGTGGAAAAAAACCTGTCAAAGTTTATCTAGAACACGTGAGCACATAAGTACGTGTATTCAGAAAAACTTAACAAACTCTAAGTGCTCAAGCAACACAGTAACCTAAGGGTTTTGAAAAAAATAACATATTTGACCTAGTTGACCTGTTTGACCCATTGGTGATATGTTAATTGAAATATTGTTTGATCAAGTATAGTAACTCATTATTCATGATTATCATACAAGTTATTCAGGTATGCCACATTATGAATCTTACGTCCTATCAAGATCACCATACTTACATAGATTATCATACAACACATGCAAATCTCAACCAATCATCATGCTCAACATAAATATAATAAAATTAAAACTAACACATCACACATCTAGATTAATCACGCATAACATGTCATGTGAAACCACTTATAACTTCACATCCTAACCCTGCCAATCCTATTAAGTATGGGCCTTAATTCACATGCGTGTATGATGTTCATTATCATATTTTTCAACATGATTCATACCAATCAAATAAATTAATTTACATAACAATGAACTATTATGATCCTAAATATGATTTCATAACTTTCAAATATAAACTCATCACTTTGCATAATATTTCATGAAATCTAGATTTCACAAATAACTCATCAAACTTCCAAATGACCCCATTAACGCATTCTAACACATAAGACACTATCAACAAGTATTTTAACATGATCTTAACATCACATGTGTGCCCAATTCACAAGATCAAATGATTCATATCAATAAAGTTTCACTGTCAGAAAGGTAACACCCAAAAACCAATCTTTCATCAAACTCAATCATGGCTCATCAACATTATGTCTAATCCAGGAGAACGAAATGACCCCTAAAAATAATTTATTTTTAAACCCATGAATACATGTGTATGAAAGGACATAAAATTTTTGAGTTTATATCAAATATGATCCAACGTTAACACACCATCTAATATATAATTTTTGGTGTTAGAACACCATTTAATATAGATTTTAGAGGGCTATTTGTAACTTTGTCCCTTCTATGGTTAGGATTGAGTTCAATATTAAAAGTTTTAACGTAGATTTAAAAGTAAATATAAAGGATTACATGTTAATCATTACTAAAAATTATTTAATACACTCTTTTTGTTACGTAGTCTATTTGTATATTATTTGGGGATTTCAGGGGTTGGAGCGTTTACGGCTCTTACCGCTCTTACTACGTGTCATATCAGCATCATATCATCTCGTAAGTTTTGAAACTTAACTCTTAAGTTTAAAACATGATACACGAGGTACCTTGTTATAACTAGATTATTATTATTGTTATTTTACTCATATGTGTGGTCAGACATATAACTCAATCGACTCCACTTCCCGAACCCAAAAATCCCCAATCTTCACCAACAAAAATGTCATCAGGATGTCTTCTCCTCTGCGAAATCATCCTCTCGATCTTCCTCCCACCTCTCGGCGTCTGCCTCCGATACGGTTGCTGCACGGTAATAACTGATTTTAATTATGATTATGCACACAAAGTGTTTGTGTAAATGTCTGATCGAATGTAATTCTTGTTGCAGGTTGAGGTCTTCATATGCTTGGTGTTGACCATTCTGGGTTATCTTCCTGGGATCATTTACGCCCTTTATGCCATCGTATGCATCAACCCAGATCGTGATGTTGACCGCTATGAAGCCCTTGCTTAAGAAGTATGGTTTGTTAGTTGTGTTTGATCTGTGTTTGTTCTGTTATGTGATGCTGTGTTTGATCTGTTTTGTGATGGGGTTGGTATAGTTTGTCTTGAAGTTTGTGCCTTTATGTGTTTGAAGTTGTTGGTTTCTACTGTGTTATGATGTGTTATACTAGTTATAGTTTATGAATCTGTTGTGTGATTTGGGTATTTTAGGTTTCTTGAAAAGTTTTGAACTTGATGATGATTGTGGTCAAGTTCGTGTCTTTTGTTGTTATGGTGATTCAAGATTGGGAACCCAGATGAAATTTATGCTCGTGTCTACTGTCTAGCCCAAATCAATTATAATTCCAATTTGTAGTTTCATAGAAGTCATGGGTTAGTGTCTCCTTCTTATTGGAAGAGGTATATGCTTATATTGCATATTTGTGCGTTATCAAGTAGCGAAAGAGCTCAATATAGAATCAATTTTAAGTAAAGGACTGCATGAACACTTGTGTTGACTGGATATAGTGGGAGACAGAAAGAAAGTAGATTATGTGGTTATATAAGTGTCTTATGTATGGGTTAAAGTAAACATGTAAAAGGTATCTCTGTAGTAGTTCTCTACTTTAAATTGGTTTTATATATGAAAAGCCCTTTATCAAGTAAATTCAAGTTATTGATCTTAGTCTACAACATTTGTGTGTGTGTTTGTGTGTTTTAATGACATTGCAGATGTATGATGAATAGTAAAACCTAACTTCAACTGTGTGAACATGACCAAGTGTAACAATTTGGAAGCATATATCATCTTGACTGTTAGCTGTAGGCTCTCTATATTCTAGTGATGTGAATTTAGATGATTTGGAGTTGCTTCGGTTAGTTTGTTGATTAGGGTTTTTGGTGATTGTACAAAATTTTGTTTGTGAGTTTATGATCTCTGTCAATACACATACATGTTTCTCGTGTGGTGAACATGACCAAGTCCTGAACCAAAAAGATAGAAAGCATCCGCGGAGGTATGAATGTTTAAATTTTCTTAAGAAATCCACGACGTATTGGAATGTGAGTATGTGACTAGTTCACTGCAAAATCGAACTTGAATTTTGGTTTGGGTTTCATCATTTGGAACTTATACATGTTATGTTGAATCATGTTATTCTGAAGCCTTGTGTTATATTTGAACTTGGATAACGACATCGAAGTAATGTGAGTTTTTCATTTCACAATTCACATACTTTGTTAAGCATCTTTAGTGGTTAAGATAGTCTAATGACTCTAATCAACAAACACCTTTGCTTATCTGGCTGTCTATTCTTGTTGAGCTCATTAAAGGTTATCAGTTTTGTGTGGTAATTGTATGATTTTGTTGGTATATACGCAAGATTAAATTTAATCAATTTGACTGTAAATCAATTTGAAGCATCACAGAATTGAATAACTGAATCATAATCAAAATTGAATTATAATCAAAATAATCGAGTTGAACTATTGATTGAGAAACCAATGGTAACTGATTTTTATTATTTGGCTTATAGTTAGTTATATATGTAAAAACAAAATATAATTAAACTGACAATAAAACCAACTTCATATTTTATTTTTATATGCAGGAGTTTTGTTACATCTCTTAGATGAGACATTAGTATTTTATTTGATTCAAGATATAATTAGATGTATTAATTTAAATGAGCTATCTATTCAAAAGCCAATGTTTAACCATCTAACTATCTATTCAAATAACTGAATCAAACGCATCATATATAAAAACGAAGCAGATTGGTTGTAAAAATAAGTAAAACCAAAACATTGATCATAAGTTAGTTACAACCCGTAACCAAATCAAAAAGACTTATTCTCCTCTCTTCTCGGCTTCACAGATCAATCGTCCTAGGACTTTTGCGATTGAATACTTTATCAAAAGATTTTATTTTTTTGTTGTCATAAGATGGTTATAGAAAAGTAATTAGTTTAGTTTTACGCATATATAATAGTAGAGTTGCACATAAAAACCGGTACGGACCCGACCCGGTGTACCCGACCCGGGTCCGGGTACAACCCGATACCGGGTGTACCCGGTTCGTACCCGGGAAAAACCGGCGGGTCCAAACCGGTTTGGGGTGTTTGGAAAGCATAGGAACCGGACCTGACCCGGAACCGGACCCGAACCGGTTGAACCCGGGTTGGACCCGGTTTCGACCGTTTTTTTTTCTAGCCGTTTTTAACGGCTATATAGCCGTTGGGGACGAAATGTGACCGTTTTTTGGTTGTTTTTGCCTCTAAAACAAGTATAAATAGGTGTGGATTGATATGGTAAGGTACCCAAGCTTCAAACACAAAAAAACATACGCAAAAAACGCAAACAATACTCTCGTTTAGTCTCGTTTACTTTTGTTTATTCTCAAATCTCAATATGGCTCACTCTCAATCTTCCGTTGGTCAAGGTTCAATGAATTCTCCAACCGTCGTTCGTGTTCTTCCACACAATCGTAGCATGGATGTTTGGTGCAACTAGGATATGGTTGAGTTGAGTGACGGATCTGTAAAGGCTCGTTGCAAGTTTTGTGGAGCTTTACTTGCTAAAGATTCTAACATGACTTTAAACAAACACATTACCAAAAAGTTTTGTAAGTCGTTGAAAAGTAATCCAGATTCGCAACAAACACAATTGAGTGGAGCCGATGGAATCTTTAATTACAACGTTAATAAGGTTCGAGATCAAATGGCAAAGTTCGTGATTCAAGAAGCTTTGCCTTTCAATCACTTCGACAACCCTCGGTTAACCAACATAATTCGAGAGACACTTCAACCTCGTTACACTCACGTAAGTCGTACTATACTTAGACGTTATTGTTTAAAATTGTGGAAGCAAGCAAAAAATGATTTAATTGTATTATTTGAAAATTTAAATACCGGTGTAAACTTAACTAGTGACGTTTGGTCGGCGCCACACGGTTTGCCCGAATCGTACCTTTGCGTCACCGCTCATTGGGTAGATCCCAGTTCATGGCAAATGATGAAACGTACGATTGCATTTGATCTATTTCCGTATCCACACACCGGAGATTATTTATTTTACTTTTTGGATAATGTAATAACTACTTTTAATTTACAAAATAAAATATTTTCAATGGCATTTGATAACGCTTCCAACAACACAACCGCGGTTGAAAAATTAAAATTAAAATATCTTCCGATTGCAAACGGTGATTTTTTTCATACTCGTTGTGTTGCACATATTATTAATTTAGTAGTACAAGATGGTCTATCCGTACCATTTGTTGATAGCTTTATAAAAGCTTTTCGATTTATGTTACACGACGTTTTTAAAAAAAGTAGAAAAAGATATCAAGATTATAAACAACTTTGTAAAGATACATAATCTAGATTTTTAGGGCCTAATTGGGATGTACCTACTAGGTGGAATTCGACTTGTCATATGTTTGATTGTGCTTTAAAACAAAAAGGCACTTTAAAAGCTTTTCATAATAGTCTTTCGGATAATTGCAAAGCCGACCTGTTTCCGGATTTAGGTTGGAAAAATATTGAACATTTATCCAAATTTCTTGAGGTGTTTAAAAACTCAACTACAAAATTATCGGGAGTTTATTATCCTACTAGTTATTCGGTGCTTCAAGAATTATATTTCATGGCTTTGAATTTTAAAAATTTTCAAAATAAAAATAGTATGTTTAGAGAAATGATAGAACCAATGAAAGAGAAGTTTAAAAAATATTTTCTTGAGTTACCACCCGTTTTTACTTGTGCCGCTGCTTTAAATCCCTTTTTAAATGTTGCGGGGGTAAAATGTTTAATAGACGAGATAAATGACAATTTGGATATACATGACGAAAACCCCAATTTTTCAACCGAAGCAAAAGAAGTTTTTAATACAAGTTTGAAAATTATTTATAATTTTTATTTAAATAAATATGGACCTAACGTAAATATAACTACGCAAAGAGAATCAACCTCGAGTGCTAGTACCTCGTTTAAAGACCCCGTTACGACTATGTTGAATGTTGTTCGGGATGTGACGGCTAAACGTCAAAGGGGTAACGCCCCAACAAGCGAACTTGGTATATATAGTACGACGAATTTTATTTCAACTATGAATACTCAAGATTATCATGCATTTGATATTTTGGCTTGGTGGAAAGGAAAGGAATCCCAATTTCCAATTCTTTCCGCTATAGTCCGTGATTTACTAAGCGTCCAAGCTTCTACGGTAGCTTCGGAGTCTGCGTTTTCTCTTAGTGGCAGGGTATTATCATTACGAAGAACAAGATTAACTCCGGAAGCGGTGGAGATGTGCATTTGTTTAAAAGACCAATTAGACGCGATGGATCGTATACAAGACAAAACAAATCTTGAAGACGAAATTGCAATCGAATGTAAAGTACACGATGAAGAGGTAAAAGAAGGAGTATCTTCTGGTATATCCGACGACGAATTAGCATTTGATGAAGCCTCTCGAAGAAAATAGTCGATTAGTTATTGATTCGTTAATGTATTTTTTAAGTTATTTTAATAAATAAATAATAAATTAATGAGTTATAAATGTCTTTTTAATGTTGTTATAAATTTATAATAATAATAATAATAATAATAATAATATAATAATAATAATAATAATAATAATAATAATAAATAATAATAATAATAATACTAAAAATATTAATATTAATAGTAATTATAATAGTAAAATAAAAACCGGTTGTACCCGGTTCTGGACCCGACCCTAACCGGGTAGGCCGGGTAGGGTTTTAAGTATGCCCAACCCCACCCGAACCCGAACCCGGTACACCCATACCCGGTTCCAAAAAACCCGGCCGGACCGAACCCGGTTTGAACCCGGTTCCGGGTCCGGCCAAACCGGTTTGCCCATGTCTATATAATAGTAGGTTACGATTCAAAAGAGAGATACAAGCCAATCGATATAGTATTTGTAATTTTCTTTCAAATGGACCTTTAAGCCCTTTACAATAACAAGGTATGGCTCATTGTTGAATGTCTACATTGGTACGGTGGTAGTATAGTTCACGTGTAACATCCACAACTTTGGAATTCTATAGCATTTCTTTGAAAAGGTATAAGTTTTTATGTAGATATACATTGTTAGAACATTAACACTATGTTTCATATTGAGTATATTTCTTATATTATAAGCAATGGTTTTATATTATAAGAGATGATCATAAATGATTGTGAAAAAAAAATTATTATTTATATGTATATTTGGTTATACATTATTCATCCCTATAAATTTTTAATTTTTTTTAAGTTGTTATGAGTGGAAGAGAGAAAAAAGATAATAATAAATATATATAAAAAATATTATTTAATTGAAAATAAGAGAAAAAAATAAGTGATTTTTAATGTAATTATATGGATGATAATAAAGAATCTGAAGAGTAAGGATAACAATTTAACTCAAAACCGATTGTAATACTCGATACCCAAGACATTTCGAACAAGTATGGGGTCGGGTAAGCAGGCATGGGACTGGGTTTGGGTTAAATTTTTATTTTTTTACGGGTATGGAATTGGATTGTATACTCATTTACCTGACTCAGTTATCCGATTAAGCATACTTGTTTACTTGATTATATACCCAAAATTACTTTATTGTTTTTTTAAACTTAATAATTATATTATATATAATTTATATACTATATATTTGTATTATTTTTATTTAAAATCCATTTAGTTCATAATCATGATTTGAATATAAGTTATTAAGATTCATGTCATTTGCATTACATAGTATCTTACAAAGTTATAATATAACTCGATATCAATTCTTGAATTTAAAGAGGAGTAGTTGAATGTCAACAAAAAAAGAAGTAAGGGTTAATTGAAAGTATTGCTTAATACGTATATGCAAATATAGCTTTATATAATAGATGATCGATGGTTATACCCAATTGGTAATTTTATAACCTTAACAGGTATACTCAACTACCTGTGGGCATACCTAACGGGTAATCACCTTATACATACCCAGTGTGCTTTGGACCGGATATGAAACACACATTTCTAATCAGCTATGGGGTTAACATTAATAAAATCCGTCCCAAAATCTCGCATTGTCATGCCTTCTGATGTGAATGAATGGTTTCTAGTCGAACAACTGCAAATACACACCCTATAAAAATCAACTCCTAAAAACAACATATTTGTTCATCTTGTCAGACTTAAACCTGCATAAATTGGATAGAGACAAATGCAAGAACCACTAAACCAATTAAATCGACTAACCACTTCGTGATTAACCATGAAATCTTGTAGTTTAATCGATTTATTTTGAAAATTTACATTTATTATTATACATATATACATACATTATTCCATGGATTCTACAGTTATATAATAATAATAATAAAATAATAGTACTATTTAAATAATAATATATACACAATTTAGTTATTGAATGTTTATTAAACGATTTAACCGGTCAATTTTAACACCTTCACATCCTATCATGTTTTAAAATTATGTAAAATGTCACTTTAACCCTTTAGATTCTAAAGTTTCAGGTTTACTTGTCAATGTGAACAGTGTCAAATATAAAACATTTATGTGAAAACTTTTATATACACTTTGAGATGACCTATGTTTCAACGTTGTCTGCGCTTTGACGTAAATTTGTTCCGAAATGAGTACATCAAATATCAAATACATTTTTTTCAAAATTGTTTTATAATTAAAGTTTATTAAAGTTTGTTTTATTATTAAAGTTTATTATTTTTGTTTAGGGGCAAACAACTCCAAAAGATGGTAGCGATAATATTTTTTTATTATAAATTATTAACTGCCTCAACAGATTATCAAAATTGTTTTCTAATTAAAATTTATTACCACATATGATATTAGTCGCTACTGACCGTCTCAGTTCCGAGTCCGATTAGTAGTACATTTTTGTTACTATGTTTATTTTGTTTGGTAGGATTTTCAATAGACTATAAGATCTATTGGTTTTTGTGTATTGATTCAAAATGTGTGAAATCAAATCTTTTAGTTATTATTCTCGGCCATGATGGTTTATATGAGTCTTGATTAACTTGTCCATCACACGCATAGCGCGCTTAGATGGATTTAAATAGTTTTATTTATTAAATCATATGATGAAATGAAGAAAAAATAATATTAGTTTAATAAAAATATTACTAGCTTTAAACTTTAAATCATGATGAAATGAAGAGTAAAATTATTAACCTATATATGGAGAAAGATGATTGAGAAATAGTTGGCTTTATGGTGTTTATTGTGCCACACAACTTTCAAAGTTTTTCATTTAAACCCCCTTCCCCCGATAGGTTTTTAGAGGGGAAAGAAAAAGATGAAGCTTCCGGTTAGATTGGGGTTTTCGAGTGACTGGTTGTCACGTGACGTCCGGGTAAAGGCGGTTGCCTCTCCGACGATTCCAACTTGTGTTGTCAATCGGTGTGTTCCTTTGGGTGGACACGGTGACCACCCATTTTTCAATGATCCCCAAATCAAAGAGACCCCAAATTAATGAGAGTGAGGGGTTGTAGTCTATGATAACCCACCTCCAGCATCATTATTAGGTACATGCACACGGTTATCAGTCATGCTCTGTTTATTGTGCCTTAAGTGGTGATGGCTTGGTGGCTATGGTGCATGCACACCTTTGCTTTGTTTTCGACCCAAGGTGGCGATGGCCAGAGGTAATGTGGGTTTGTATCATTGCGATAGTTGAGGAGCATATTGCCACTCTGCCTCATTGACTGGTTGAGGTTGGGCAAGCGATTGGCTAAGGCTCTGGCTACCTCTATTGGCATCGTAGGCAAGGGAACGATGCGGCGTTACCTCCTGCATCTGGTGAAGGTATTCTGCTATGCATGTTCTATTGACTCAATGATGATGTGCGAGAGCTCATCTGAGAGTTAGGGTTTCGCTTAACCCTAATTTTATATTGGATTTATGAGTTTTTCATGCTTGCTTGTTGTTTCTCTGTTGTTTTGTGTTTTGTTTTGGGCATTTTTGATCTAAACCCTCAATTCTAGTGTATCTATTTTCTTACGTACCTCTGGGTTTCGGTTATTAGATGATGATGCTGATGGGCAAACCAACCTTGAACCCTTATATTCTGTTTTTGATCTGTGATGGTGGTGTATGTTTCGATGTTCATAAGACGATGATGATGACAGTCTTCCATCTAAGACCCGCATCGCATCCATTGATTCTTTAAAGTTGGCAGGGTCTTATATTGGTTTGTTTTTGGTTCGTTGATAATGGTGCTTATGATACATTGTTTCCCTAAGGGATCGATTAGTCGTAAGCATTGCTATGATGACCGTGGCAAAGATGGTTACTTGGTGTGGCATAGTCAGTGAGGACAAGTGTGGTGTTCTACACTTGCAACCTATGTTGCAGTCATGGTAACTCAATAGTCAATACCCAAATCTGAGCCTAATAGTTCCTTTTTTCAAAATAATCTAATTACATAATCCCTGGAGAGAAGGTTCATTATTAGACCTAGGGAGAAGTAATTTGACTCATTCACATCGAGATCATGAATGTTTGGAATCCATATTATGCAAGGAGACATTGCTTTTGCTAATTCGAATTGAAGGGTGATATAAAGTTAGTCTTCATCTTCAGGCATCATATTTATAGTTAGCGCATTCACACTAGTTAGCAGTTCAAGCTCCATGTCAAAGATATCGTCACTAGCATCAATATTATCAATATCGATATCATCAAAACCATGTTAATTCATGTGTTCTAGCTCTGTAAATAAAAAAAGCTATGATGATACAAAGATGATGATCAAGTTAATTTATGAAACTTAATTAATAATATTATCTTTTTATCAAATATAATTTACCAGGTCTTGGCACCTTTATAGAATCACACCTAGACAATTTTGAAAAAAAATGGTAAAATATCACTTTTACCAACCCCCTCCCTTATATTTCCCAATGCAATATGTAATTAAGAAAACCTAATTTCTAATGTTTGTATATATATATACGTGTTCAGAGTGAGTCGGGTTAAATATAAAACTTTTCATGCCTATTCTTATATATGTTTTGAGATGATTTTAGTTTTGATTTGTCTATGTTTTGACATAAATTCGTTCACAAATGAGTTGGGTCAATTGTAAAACGTTTTCATTCAATATTACAAATCCGAGTTACCATATGTTACAACGCAAATTTAGTTTGCAAACGAGTCATAATATCACGTCACATACGCCAAAACCTCATGTGCTTTATCACGCCACATACGGTGCAACCACACCACACCACATTGTATACCCACACAACACCACACCACTTTGGGGGCACTCACACCACACCGCATCACAACATTGTTTTTTTATTAAAAAATTACTTCATTAATATAAATAATTTACAATCAAAATTAAAAATGACATTAGAAAACAACACAAAATATTAAAACTAAAAATCTACGATTAAACTCCCAACCACACATATGAGCAATTTGACGTTTGTGTTTAAGGACAATCTTTAACATTGGCTCGAGAACTTTGTCACGCGGTTTAAGAAAATTTTTCATGACCCGATCATGCATTTCGCGATACAATTTCTCTCATTATAGGTCGAGTAAGGCCAATTTAGATCCGGTTACTTTCATGTGAAAAATTTCACGTTCTCTTTTTTTCCTTCATTTTTTTCATGTATCGCTTTGTAATTGCTAATGGTCTCATTCAATGTCTCTTTGCTTAAAGAAGACTCCCCTGTAGTTTTGTCTTTGATTCTCAGCTCGATAGGTATGCTGTTCTCATTGAGGTCGGGGAGGGGGCTTATAACAGGCTCATTAGAGCTAACATATTGGTCTGATTCTAAAGTTTTAATCATCTTTGTTATTTGAGTACAAAACTTTGAAGCCATAACCTCCACCAACTTTCATTTGGCGTGGTTTCTTACCACCCTTCACTCCTTGATGCTTAATAGGTAACGATGGTATGGCTCAATCAAAAAAATAGGATCGGTGGTGGTGTGGCTCGACTTATACCTACCACGAAAGGGTGGAAACTTGTGGCGTAGGGGAGCGGCGATGGTGTTCCCTTGTGGTGCCGGCCTCCGCCGTGGCCTCCGGCATGGGCGGCCCCACCCCCTAATACGTTTTCGTTTAACAATATAAATTCGAGTTACTTTAGTGTATACTTATCACTCCGTGTTTGATGCTACAACAACACGTGACATGTGAGAAAACTAATTTTGTTAATAGTAGATTATGTTGAGAAATAATGTGAATATTTAATAATGTTAATATAATTCTAATAAAATGTTTTTTTATGATTATTTTAATATAAAATTTAGATAATAGTAAACATTAGCTGGGTTTTATGGATTCATAGTTTCATAAGCTTTGAATACTATTTGTTATCATGTAATTAGAACATGTAAGAAGACAATAATGCAAAATCAAACTAATATATAAAGGATTTTATTAAACGTACTCATACCTTGATTTCTCTTTTGTCACAACAAAAAAATAAAAAGAAAATAAATTTGTGCGTGCTACCGTCACAAGCTAAAATTCTTATTCTAAACAAGTACTTGTAGTCAAACATATTGTATGAAGGTAGTTTAGCTCACTTGTAACATCTACAATTTTATTGAAGATAAATTGCTACTTACATTGATTCCCGCACTTGTCACAGCATTTATTGACAAAAAATGCTTCAAATGATTGCGGAGAAGTAGTTGATTCAATATTTTTATCTATAACTGTTGTATCCAATTAAAAAAAATATGAGTTTATACATACTCGTACACAAGGATCATCTCACCAAATAATAATAATAATTTCTAAATAGCATCTTCACTTTTGTTCCAAATCAAATTATTCTACCGTGAAATAGATGGATCTGAAAATATACTTGGGAGTCACAACGTCTAAATACATATTCAAATCCATTATAAATCCTTTCAAATCCAATGAAAGCATTACCATAAACAACACACTCGAGTCTTAACTCATTTTGAGCTCTTGATGTCATGACATCTTATTATATGTCAAACAGTAACGTAATTATGAAAGTAGTCTAATCCACATGAATCACCTAACAATTTTTTTCCACCCAAATAATAAACCACATACATAGCTCTAGATCCTTCATCTTCAATAATCCGTTCACCATTTGAAACAAACACGATCTGGATTTTTTTACATCGATGATGAGATATCGTCATCAGCATTAGTTGCAGAGGGCACAATCCCAATCATCGATTAAGATCCCCAATGAAACATTTGACAGAAATGATATATTGGATCGACTCTATTTCATACTTTAACAATAGAGTTATGGAAGAATTGTAAATTATGATCGATGAAAATAAGTGGGGGAATATAGATTTGAAATGGGTGTGAAGCAAAAAAAATTAGAATTTAGGTCATGTTTGGCAAATAAAAAAAGTAACTTTTTGACTTTTGGAGGGGTAAAAAGACCAAAATACCCCTCCAAAAAAGTTAAAATTTTTGACTTTTTAACTTTTTTGGAGGGGTATTTTGGTCTTTTTACCCCTCCAAAAAATTAAAAAGTTACTTTTTTTTGTTTTGATAAACACCCACTTAAGGGCAGAGGAGGAAAAGTGAAGTTGCAGATGGAGTGGAAAACAAATGGAAGAAGATAAAAAGATAAAGTAGGGTTAAGCATTTCAAGTGGTTGCTCAATGTTTGGTCATTATTCCACGAAATTAATAATGAATAAAATATAAGATTGTTAGCGATCGTGTACTCGACGAATACTAACAGATATACGTGTATACCGAATCAAATAGTGCGGAATCCTATTTGATTGGCGATCCAATCAGTGAGAACGCACGTAGAATCAACTAAAGATTGAATCTAAATGTTAAGAACGATTAGCAATCGATCTACTGCGATCTTTGAAGTTGGAACAGGTTACTAGAGGTCTCTGGACGGCTAGGGTACGTCTGGGTATCAAGATATTTGAAGTGTTTCGTTTTTCCACGAATTAAGTGGTATTTATAGGTTTAGGTTTCTCATTCGGGCGACTGAACCATTAGCATGGTTCAGTTGTGCGATTGAGTCATGCGGTTGATCCATTCGCATGACTAAGTGTTCAGTCGTGCGACTGAGCCAATCTCATGTTTCAATCATGCGACTGATCCAGTCTTCTGGTTCATTCGTACGACTGGTTCATTAGCATGAAGTTGTTCATGCGTATGGTCCATTAGCATGGGCCAATTGCATATGAACTTCACATAAATTAATTGACACGCCAATAACACAGCTGACCGACGTACCGATGGTGTGTGACTTTCCAGGCGTATTTCCTGAAGACTTACCAGGAGTGCCACCTGACCGAGAAATCGAATTTCAGATTGACTTGATACCGGGTGCCCAACCTGTTGCTAAGGCGCCGTATCGGTTGGCTCCGACCGAGATGAAGGAATTGATGGAGCAACTACAAGAGTTGTTGGAAAAGGGGTTCATTAGACCGAGTATCTCTCCTTGGGGTGCTTTGGTCATATTTATGAAGAAGAAAGATGGTAGTATGAGAATGTGTATAGACTACCGTGAGCTGAAAAAGTTGACAGTGAAGAATCGGTATCCGTTACCGAGAATTGATGATTTGTTTGATTAGCTTCAGGGTGCCAGTTGGTTCTCAAGGATAGACCTTCGATCTGGTTACCATCAGTTGAATGTGAAAGAGCAGGATATTCCTAAAGCTGCTTTTCGCACGCGTTATGGATACTACAAGTTTATAGTTATGTCTTTTGGTTTGACCAATGCGCCAGGTGCTTTTATGGATCTAATTAATCGAGTGTGTCGGCCGATGTTAGATAAATCAGTGATTGTTTCTATTGATGATATCCTGATTTATTCAAAGAACAAGGAGGAGCATGCCGGCCACATTCGAGAGGTGTTGGAGATGTTGAGAAGAGTGAAGTTGTATGCTAAATTCTCCAAATGTGCGTTTTGGTTGCATGAAGTTTAGTTTTTGGGTCACGTGGTGAATCCTGATAGGATTATGGTAGACCCGGCAAAGGTGGAGGCGGTGATGAAATGGAAATCTCCAAAGACGCCATCCGAGATTCGTAGTTTTTTGGGTCTGGCAGGCTATTACAGAAGATTTATCCAAGACTTCTCTAAGATAGCTTCTCCGTTGACTAAGTTGACCCGAAAGAATGTAAAGTTTGTATGGGGTCAAGCTCAAGAAAGGGAGTTCGAGGAGTTAAAGGCGAGGTTGACTCAAGCTCCTGTCTTGTCGTTGCCCGATGGAAGCAAGATTTGGTGGTTTATTCAGATGCTTCCTACTCGGGGTTGGGATGTGTGTTGATGCAGAGGGGAAAGGTTATATCCTATGCATCCCGATAGTTGAAAGTCCATGAGGTTAATTACCCTAATCATGACTTGGAGCTAGCAACTGTGGTCTTCGCGCTAAAGATTTGGAGGCACTACCTATACGGGACGAAGTGCACCATATTCACTAACCATAAGAGTTTGAAGTACTTCTTCGAGCAGAAAGACTTAAACATGTGGCAGAGGAGATAGTAAGAGCTCATAAAAGACTATAATTACGAGATCCATTACCATCTGGGCAAAGACAACGTGATGGCGGATGCCCTTAGCCGAAAGGAAAGACCTAAACCAATTCGGGTGAAAGCTTACCAGTTGATCATGACCTTTGATGTGATGAAGCAAGTCAATGAGTTTCAAGATGAGGCATTGAAAGAAGATCATCTTAACTCTGAAAGGATGAGAGGTCTGATTGCGGAATTGGGTGAAAACGCACTCGGTGCTAGGACTCGATTCGGTGGATATGGATTCCTTGTTTTGGGGATCTACGCATGAAGATTTTGGATGAAGCTCATAGACTCGGTACTCTATTCATCCCGGTGCTACAAAGATGTACCAAGACATGAAGAAAGATTATTGGTGGCCGGGTATGAAGCGTGATGTGGTGGAGTATGTGAGTAAATGCCTTACTTGTTTACAAGTGAAGGCTGAGCATCAAAAGCCGTATGGAAAGATCCAACCGTTGGATATACCGGAGTGGAAGTGGGAACATATCACCATAGACTTTATAACAAAACTACCACGTACCACGCGAGGATATGATGCTATATGGGTGATAGTTGATCGTCTGACGAAGAGTGCTCACTTCCTACCGATTTGCGAGACATATTCATCCGAGAGGTTGGCGGATCTATTCATCAAGGAGATGGTGTGCCGATGTCTATGGTGTATGATCGTGACACCGGTTCACATCTAAATTTTAGAAGAAATACATGATGTGATGTGGACGAGGTTACATATTAGCACGACTTATCATCCCTAGACGGATGGTCATTCAGAAAGGACCATTCAGATGTTGGAAGATATGCTTCGGGCATGCGTCATTGACTTTGGAGGAAGTTGGGATGACCACTTACCGTTAGCGGAGTTCTCATATAACAATAGCTATCATGCCAGCATTGGTATGCCTTCTTATGAGATGCTATACGGGAGGAGATGTAGAACACCCGTGTGTTGGGGTGATATTGGCCATAAAGAGTTAGGGAGAGTCTAAGTGGTCAAGGCTATGACTGAGAAACTGGAAAGGATCAAGGCCTTCATGAAGGCAGCTAAAGATAGGCAAAAGTTGTATGCCGATAAGAGACGTAGACCAATTGAGTTTCAGGTGGGGGATAGGGTCATGTTGAAGGTCTCACCTTAGAAAGGTATCATTCGGTTAAAAAAGCGGGGCAAGTTGAGCCCAAGGTACATAGGGCGTTTATGAATCGTTGCTCGAGTAGGAGAGGTGGCCTATAGACTAGAGTTACCAGATGAGTTAAGTGAAATTCACCTGACATTCCATGAATCTCATCTGAGAAAGTGCTTAGCAGACGAGGATATGATTGTACCATTGGAGGATATCGAGGTGGATGAACGGCTCAATTACATGGAGCAACCAGTGGCGATCATTGATCGAAAAGAGAAGAGGTTGAGGAATAAAGTGGTTTCTCTTGTGCGAGTATAGTGGAAGCACAGAAAGGGATCTGAGTTTACGTGGGAGACAGAAGAAGAAATAAGACAACATTACCCACAATTGTTTGAAGAATAACAGGTTTCGGGGATGAAACCTATATAAGGGGGTGGACTGTAACACTCAGTTAGTTTTGTAGTCATGGAAGAAAGAATATAATTGGAGGAAAAGAAAGAAAAGATATAAAACCCAAGTAGAGGGACTAAAGGTGTCAAAAGTACAAAATTTATTTTATTTTGTACAAAAGTAGCATGGCCGCCCATGCCATGCCACTTTTCACCTTTTGAGTTCGGATTTTAGAGAGAGAAAGAATAGACTTTTTAGGTTCTTTGAAGAACAAGAAGAAAAGTTTGAATTCAAGGTAAGAATTCGTGTGTTTATGATGTTCTTAACTGGTTTTATCCTCGGTTGTATGCTTATGTATGTTTGTGTGTGTTCAGGTATGTCTTTGGTGGGTTTCTAGGTGGTTGAACTCTGTTGCAAACGGGTTTTTGAAGAAGTCATAACCAAAGGCTGCAAAGGTGAGTTCTAGAACCCCCTTTTTACTTGTTTTAAACTGCTTTGGGGCTGGAAATGCATGTATGAACTTTTTATAAAAGTTGGGTTTTGTACCCATATGTGTTTATATGTGTGATTTCGGGTGGGGTTTGATTTTGGGCTATGTTTGTGTTTGATGTTGTTATGGTTATGTTTCTAAGGCTTAGAATGTATGATTTAAGCTTAGAACATGTTATAGGATGATTGGGGACCGAATTATGATGTTTAAGTGTGATATAGTCTGTCTATGCGCCCAAACAGTAGCTCATGCGCCCAATAGAAATAACTGCCTAAGTGTCTCATGCGCCCAAATAGTACTCATGCGTCTAGAATTAAGCTAGAATTGACTAAGTGTGCATACGCCCAGATAGCTCATGCGCCTGCATAGTGCTCATGCGCCTAAAATTGCCCAGAATAGACTAAGTGTTGCCCATGTGCCCCAATTGTGCTGATGCGCCTGAAAGTTTCCCATGCGCCTAAGTGTTCCTCATGCGTCTGAAAGGTCATGCGCCTGCATAGTGCTCATGCGCCTGCATAGTGTTCATGCGCCTAAAGACTTAGATTATTTTCTGATTTTTGGGAAAAAAATGTGATGTAGGCTTTGACTTGGGATGTTCCAGGGGGCATAGTAAGTTGACTTTTTGAAGTCAAAGGTGATGTGATGGGTTATGTATGATTGATGCTTATGCATGATGGTATGTTTGATGTATGTTATGCATGTATGATGGTGCCTTGTATGGCGATGTTTTGTATGATTATGTTTATGTTCCTGTTATGTTTGTTTATCTTTCTCGTGGCTTTACGTGTTATAGTTGAGAAAGAAATGATAAAGTATTATGTAACGTAAAGTGAAAGATAATAAAAAGAGGAACATAATGATAGAATGCATGCATTAATGAAAGAGAAAGTAAAGAAAGGCTTGCAAGAAAAATGTACGGAGGTGCATGGCTCTAAAATGTCATAAGCTCAACTGTGTGTGGTTTAGCTAACCCTTAAGGATACGCGCAGGGGTCTAGTCTTTATGACTGACCAGTGATATAGTACATGGTTTATAGTGATACTTACCCCGGTGACGGTGCCAGAATTTGTGCATTATGGAAGTCATTTATGATCTTCGACCCAGTACCTGCTTTGTGCATACGTTTGGGGTGTAGTATACAGTTGGGATCTTTGTCGCTTGCCCCGGTGCTGGTGCCAGGCTTTGTGCATTATGGAGTCATTTATGATCTTCGGCCTAGTACTCGCTTTGTGCATACGTTTGGGGTATAGCTGATGACACTGATCCGGAAAGAGTTACAGAGATAAAGAAAGAAAGTGATGAATAGTAAAGAAGATAATAATGTTATTATCTATGTGTACGTACGATGTGTGATCATGTACGAAAGTATAGTATGATTTGAAAGAAAGTGAAGAACGGTTTTGGAATGAAAGTAAAGTATGTTTTATTTAAAACTAGAACTCAATCAACAATGCTGACTTTCATGTGTTTCCAGTTGGCAGGTAAAGGTTGATGAGGATGGCATGGGGCGGCTACTTGGCTCACTTTGGATGTCATCTATTTTTATAATGCTTTTGTGATGTAATGCAACATGTATTTTGTAATTTGATAACGATGTATTGTTTTGAAAAACTTTTATAATGAAATAAAATATTATTTTTAATGCTTCCGCTGCGATGTTTTAATAAAGTTAATATAAATATATGTTCTATGTGCAATGGTTGACCAACTGTAAGCGTCTCGGGAACGGAGCCTTACATAAATGATCCTGCTGAGGATGGCACAAGGTAGGAAGTTACTTGGATGACAGTGGATGGCACTTCTGATTATAAAATCTTTTATTGTAATTTAAGGACAAGTGCTATGTTTTATTTACAATTGAAGGACAATTGTATGGGTACAATTTGGTTTCCAAGTTTTAAATGAATGTTTATTTAATTTCGTTGCAATGTTTTGGTTATTAAAAATTTTTATGCTATGATTAACCAACTGTGAAGTTTCCCGGAAACAGGGCCTTACATTGATAAATAGTTTAAATAGAACAATTAAATCACTTATATTTTAATTCAATGAAATAATTCGTTTAAGTAATTATTTTTAAAGAATGATAATTAAATTATTTATAATGATTGATTAAAAATATAAATTACGAAAGGAAATATATAAATTTTGATATCACAACTAAACAAATAATTGAATAATAACGTCTTTTGTCCAATAATATTTTATAACATTAAAGTCACCTAAATGAACTTGTAATATTTGTGTAGTCTTTGTTAGTCTTTGTACATGAAACCTCCAAAAGGGTATCACTGATCAAACATCCTTTATCAATTTTGGTTTAAGAAGGCCAAAAGATGAAACTCGATTAGTTGCAGGTTCGCGATGAAAAAGATGTCTAGACTAGGTGGAAGTGTGTGTTTCAATTGAAATTGAAGTTGGTAAAAGTTTTAGAGTAGTTATCTGATTGTTTAGAGTTTGATTGCTTAATTATTTTTAGATTTTTGTTATCGAACGGCTTCGAAGATTAATGGAGGTCGGTTTCGAATTCAAATGTTCCCATAACCGACTTTAAATTCAAATTAAAGTGCATCTGGATAACAATTCGATTAGTTGAACAATAAAAAACTGGTTTTGATGCATGTAAAAATAGTTATATAATGATATGTAATGCATGTAAATATTATACGATTTTGTTTAAATATAGATCATTTTTAAAATCTTAAGTTATAATAAAAAATCTTAGATTGATTGTTATTATGAAATTTTAATTTTAATACTTAAATTGTTAGTTTTAAGTTTTAAATTTTAACTAATTTAGTTAGGTATTTTTTTAATTAAATTTTTTATTGAATAGTAGTTAAATTTAAAATTTGAAATTTCTAAATTTTTATTTCAATCATTACGTTTAAATTTTAATTTTAAATCTTTTTTAATTAGACATTAATACTATTTAAATAACATCCACAAGTTTCCTTTTTATAATCATATATTGCTAATATAATGTCATGTGACAATTGTACGCTATGAAAATATCATATGTCAATACAATACTTAAAATTATGACACATGACTAAACCCTTTCATTTATTATATATAAAAATATTGTCGAGTTCACTTTTGTCTTGATTATTATATCCTCTAGGCTAATATTAATTTAATCTTTTTACTTTAATAAAATAGTAGATGAGAGTGCCACATGTCATCACCACAATCTTTTTCATCAAAATTTTATTGTTTCTCTCTCCTATTAAGTAATTAACTTAATTACTAATAACATTATTTTAATACTTTTTAATATTTAATAAATTAAGAAATAAATCTATTTATTAAGTTTATTTCTAAATAAATTAATACTTTTAAAAAGTCAATTTTTTAAAAACAAAATTAAGTAAATTTGGGAGCTGTAATAAGAATTTTTTTTTAAAATTGTATTTTTAATACAATTTGTTTTAAAACAAAATGATTATTTAAAAAAATTTAAAAAAATATTTTAAAAAGTTGATATCATTGTTTTATTATTTATAGTCATTTCTCATACGTAATTAAGTTATATCGTATCTTAAAATATTATTTTATAATTAGTAAATTTATTATATTAATAATTTATTTATTCAACCCGTATAATACACGAGTTTACTAAAGCTAGTTTATAAATATCAAAATCGTTTTAACAAAATAAAACAAGATGCCACCAAACTCGAAAAGACAAGTTTGTGCAACTTATGTATTATTATGGGTCCTAATAAATAGACACCCCATTTTATAAATCGACACCCATTTATACGCCACATATGGGTCCACACGCGGCGTATAAAGTCGAATACACTAAAAACGAGGAAAATTCAGGGGCTGTTAGAGAGCTATACGCCCCATATAGCTCTATACGACCCCCCCTATACGACACATATAAGGCTATATGACGCGTATAACGAATTTTGACACTGACTACGAGGAAAATTCAGGGGCTGTGAGAAAGCTATACGTCTCATATAACCATATACGACCCCCTATTCGACACATATAGCCTTATACGACACATATAGCCTTATACGACCCCCCCTCTATATGACGCGTATAGGGCTGTACGACACGTATAAAAATTTTGAGGTGTTGATTTAAAATATTAAGATGTTTATTTAAAAAAACTTGATGGTTGCTAAAACCAGATTTGAGGTTATTCTTATTGATTGCAACTTACTTGAAATATTAATATTATTATTTGAAACGTAACCACAGTTTAATTTCATACGGATTACCGTCAGATTGATTGTTTTCTCCTCCTCCTTCATTAATCGCATGACTATTCTGTAGATTTCATGTTATTCTTATTTGAATCATCATCATCAGCTGTTTATGATTTCATTGTTGAGTTCCATTATCGACGTTGAATATATGATGAAATTGAGATTAGACGTCTTCATTTTGAATCAGATTTCTATTTCTAGGGATTTTGAGAGAGATGTGATTGAATGTATGCATTAAAATTATTTGGTGTGAATGCGTTGATCTTATGTAAGGTGGTATGAATGTAATTCGATTTTGGTAGTGTGGATGGATGTACATGAGTCAGATCGAGCACCAGAGAACCCTAGACCGTCGTCGAATCATGCTGAAAATGATGATAGAACGAATCGTCATGGGAAGTCGAAATCATCCTGGGGATTATCGACTGCGTTCATGCGGTTCATGGTGTGGGATTTGTAGCTAAAAAGGTGGTTAACAATAGATTAACTGAGTCTTTATGGCATTCAAGAAAGAGCACTTCAAGTGCTTCTGTTCCATCTGATGCATCAGATACACCTGATGCTAAACGAGAGAATCATCGTTCTGATGAAACTGTAGAAGATGATCAGGCTCCAAGGTTGCATGAGAGTGAAAATGCGCCTCTTAAAGGAAGAAATGTTAATGATCAGTTAGAGGGTTTGAAGCCTCAAGATGGCTCACATGGTTGCACAACAGGTGCAGAAGTCGTTGATCGATCAGAGAATACGAAACCTACAGATGGCTCTCATGTTAAACCAGTTAATAAGCATCGATGGCCCAGCAGCAGCATTCATGGTTCTACTGTTTGGCCTAGTGGATCAGGTTCTAATGCTGTTGATCATTTAGGAAATCCAAAACCATCAGCTAGCTCACATGCTAGACAAGTTAATCAACACCGATGGCCTAGCTCGACAAATGCTAATGTTGTTAATCAGTCGGAGAATAATTTGGAAGCTCTAGATGGCCCGCATGCTAGACTAGTTAATCAACATCGGTGGCCTGGAACTGTAGGTTCGAATCTTTTAGGTAAAAGCGCTAATCATCCTTCCGAAGCCAGTAGGACACAAAATCTCAAGAGAAATAGTAAGCCTCTACAAGAATCTTCAAGTGATGCTACAAATCTACCATCGTCATCGCTTGTTGATGATGGTAAGTCAAAGACTGATAAGTTTATTGAATCCCAACCATCTTCACCAAAAAAGTCATATGCTTTAGCCTCAAGAGGTGTTAGCCCCTCACGTACAAGGATCAAACCTTTTTCTGTCGTTAGAGGGACCAACCTTGGCCCTGCTACCATAAGTGCTAGTGATACTGCCACCGCCACAAGAGGGGTCAGCCCTTTGCCTGCCTCTAGAGGAGTTAGCCCTTCCCCAGCTACAATAGAGGCCAGCCCAGCCCCCACTGTCAGCGGGTCTAGCCGCTTGCCTCCTGCAAGAGGTGCCAGTCCTACCCCCACCACCAGATCAGGTTGTCCGCCACCTTCACGTGACATCCATACTTCCATAAGATCATCTAGTCCTAGGAAATCTGATGCTGTGAATACAGTTTCTAGTTTCCCAGAAAGTGGTCTTTTAGACAAAGAGATCGGTCTTATACCCACAAGAGGGCTCAGCCCTACTCCTTCTAGAGAGGTCAGCCCAACTCCCAGTAGAGGGGTCAGCCCTACGCCAACTAGAGGGGTTGGGCCTCGTGCTAGAGATGTCAGTCCCACCTCAGTAAAGCCATCTAAGTCATCTGGTCGAAGACACTTCTTCCATGCAAATATACTTTCTATGTTCACTAAAATCGTTGACAATAGAAAGGAAAAAAATGTGACAAATCTCAAAGAAGTTGCTCAGCAACTGGAGCTACTTTACAATATACAAGTGCAGTGGCAATTTGCTAATGCAAGTGCAGAAGCTGCATTGGATCTTCAAAGGACAACTGCTGAGGTTTGGATCCTTATCGCTACATAATATTATCTTACTTCTCTTGCTGTAGGCTTACATTTGTCACATTCATGTTCATGATTATAACTTCTTTTACATGTTGCACAAAATTCCGTTGAAGATCCAATGCAGAAATCTTTATACGATGCTGGTCTTTCATGTGATTGATTGCACACATCATCTGATTTTGTATTTCATGATGCAGAAATCTTTGTTTGATGTGTGGAGAGCAATCTTAGAAGTCCGGGATTCTTTAGCTTCAAAGAAAGTTGATATCGTCTTGCTGATACTACAGCTGAAGCTGTATGCTGTTTTATATCGACAAGTAATTCATTTATCCATCATTGTTCTAATTCCAACTGAATATTGTTCTTGGATATGGTCAAGTTCACACATAAGTCATACTAGTTACTTTTCTTTTCTTATTAGAGTAGGTAAACTGTAGTTTCAGCTAAATTTGTTTTTCTCTGTAGAGTGAGACAAGAAACTTGAGTCTTCTTGCTCATGTCCCAGTTTAAAAAATAGTTGAGCTTATGTATGCTAGGGTCAAACTACACTTGTTTACGCTAACTTGCATTTAGCCTCTCCTTATACTATGTCGATATGCTAATTTGTATGAAGTGTTTGAGATCTTTATTATTCCTTTGTTGATATGGTGCTGGAAGTAATTATAATATTTCAGTATCTGTTGTTTTGTTTTCTGGGTTCCTGATATTTTGAGGATTAGAGGTGGAAAGACTGCAGGCAAATGGGTTGTGTGATGGATCATATATTACAGGTAGAATGTGCCTAGCCAAGTTGGGTTGATCTACAAACACATTTTTTCCATTTTATATATAAACTATAAGCAATTAGTGGGTTAATTATGATAACAAAAAATTATTATAACAGTAGTCCTAACCTATAATAAAAACTTATTTAGGTAATTGTTTAACTTAAATATAGACTTTGGGCTTCTTTAACCTGTTTGAAATTGACCCATTTGTAAGTTAACCTGTAGAAGTTTCCCTCGCCATATGAAAGTAGTTACATGTGTGATATAATTAGAAACCTAATTATGCTTGTTCTAGTCATTGTATTATCTTTAGTTTCTTTTTCCTTTTTTTCAAAAATCTTGGTTGATATATTTCATTGTGGCATCATGTTGCTCAGATGGGCTATATTGATGAGTGGGCTTCAATTCAAAAGGAGCATGAAACTGCTTTATATGCAACCACCAATGATCTACAAGCAAGAAGCCTTTCACTTCCTATCACCGGAGGGTTACAGGTATGTCATTTCCTAAGAGGTCATTTAGGTCATTTGACATATCGAGTAACAATAAACTTGTAACTCAGGCAGATATTAAGGGTCTGAAGTTGATCATTTTTTCAACTATCCAAGTACTACAGGCAACGATATCCTGTATTCAGTCAACACTATCAAAGGTGAAATTTTTCTTGAGTGACTTAAATGCATTGCATCAATACATTTCCATGGTATGATTCATCGGCCAAGGCAGACTCATACTATTGCATTGACCCTGGGTCCATTTCCAACATATATACTAGAGGTAGCAAGATGAGAGGGTTGGACGTGTTGGATAGTCAAAAAAAGTTTGAATGGAAATGGTTCATATTTTATATTGGTTGATGATAATGGGCTGGGTCAGCTGGGTTGGTTTGGGTTGACCAACATATTTTTGTTTTGTGTAAGTAATAAATACATTAACATAAACCATAATCTAAAGCTTTGATAAAAAAATTTTACGAGTTGCATTGTTTGTGTTAAGGTACACTAGGATGGATTTCAACCTATTTGACCTATATCCCTTTTAGCCAATTAATTTGTAAGTTGAACTGTTTGAGAACAAAGACAAACAAAATAGGCTGTTTACAAGTACATGGGTCGAAATTGCCACGTTCATGTCAATTTATGTCTCATCATCTAATTGAGAAAGGTGCTATAGGTGAAAATCCTATTTGAAGTTTTAGAAGGAAGTTGGAGATTCAAAAATAACTGCTTGTAATGGTCCATTTGACTTGTGCTTTGTTACAGTTGGACAAAACACATTTCCTGGCTTCTGAACTTGCCAATTTAGTATTACATGAAAGAGCTCTTCTTGATGAATGTGAAATATTTTTGGCTTCTGCAGCTCCTTTACATGTAAGAGCATTCAATTCTATGATTTGAAATATTAAATTATATCAAATTGTTTTAATTTGATTGTAGTTATAGTTATATTAGTCATTAGATGAGGAAATATCAGCCCACTTTTATCAAGTAGAGGAATATTATGAACCAAAGGCCTTTAATTTTGAAACTAAACATTGCCTAAAAGGAAATGTTGGTTTTGTTTGTCAATTGAGGATCATCCTGATTCACAATCATTTTCTGTCACAAAGAACAGTATTTGTTTAGAAGTTGATTGACTTTGGATCTTTTGTTTCTGTTTTCTTACAGATAGAAGAGTGCAGCCTTAGGAGCTATTTACTACAGTCCAACCAAACTAGCATGACCGAATAACCAGTTACTTAGGAGGTAAATAACTCCTCGACTTTATTTATGCTAACTTACTTGCCAGATACGGTTTGCCCAAGTAATTAGACCTTGTTTAGGTTTTTAAATGTGAAATATCACTCCAGGAGAAATTTTGGCTAACTTTTTGGTTTTATTTTTCGAGCAAAGTAATAGATATGTATCACTAACATTTCACATCGTATATGATCTTTCTTTCTACGTTGTTTGTGATGGTTAGAAGAAACATGGTAAAGCAAACAAGGTTTATTGACTTGTTTATGATAACTAATAAATAGGTCTTGATTTTAAATACTTGTATATTACTTAATTAGTCATGAGGTTCATCATCTAAAATCGAATTATATACAGCCTTGAGATTTGTCACATATAATTCTGGGTATTGTAGTGATCATTGGTGTATGTGTTATGTCACTTTCTTTAAGACACCTTATGAGATATAAAATCTAATATGAGAGATGAATGATTAGTCTCAAGTTGCTTGATTCAGGATTTTGCTACCTACATTATCTTGAGGAGACTCAAAGATACTGAAATTACCTTACTAGAAAAGCTTCATGTACCTTACAATGTCCCGAGCTTTTGAAAGTCCCTTTATAGGTTTGGCCCTCTACCGGAAGATAAATGGGAGTAAGTCAGTCTCAAAGTGTTCAAGGGTTACAAATACTTAATCAGTGGTTGAATCTCACAACCAAGAGCTGTTTGAGACAACTTTAGAAACACAAAGGTCAGGCTAGACTGTTAGGCATTGTCAAAAGACTACGACATTTGAATACAAGGAGTAAATGGCGATCACCTTAATGCGCCGCATATGAGCAAGCAATGTGAGATTTATAATCTTAATGCATGGATTGGAGCCATGAAGACTAAGATGCTATCCATGTGTATTAGTTGGGTTTAGAACTTGGTTAGTAGCTAATTAATACAGGTGACTTTTATATTGAGAAAAACTTAAACAGATGGAAATACACATACTTAAAGCAAGATTTGTTTGAAAAGTGTTCTCAAAATCAAAATGACCTCTATGTAGCCATGCTTTAGCACATCATCATTCTAATTGTTTTAGTTATATGTTAGAGTTAATTACATAAATAGTTCATGTGGTTTATACAAAATAACAGGTTTGGGTACTAAACAAAAAAGTTACAAGTTTGGGTACTAACTTTTAATTTTGTAACAAGGTTGAGTATTAATACTAACAAACGTTAGATTTTCTGTTAAATTTAAGGGTATTTAACCGTCGGCATCACTAGCAACCACCACTGCCCTTTCCCCCTTCCTCACCAAATCCCTCTTTGTCTCTTTCTTTAATTCCCCAACATCATCCCATCAGGTCCAAATCAGTGGAGTAGAGGAAGAAGATTACCATCCAAAATACCCTTGTACACCGCCAACCACCACTGGCAGATTGTCACAATCAAACACCACCAAACCACCCCTTATACCCTGTTTTTCTTCTGTCTACACTAACACCACCACTTCATCCATCTTTCTCTATCATCACTATCGATTATCACCAAATACCCCTTTCTTTTTTCCCTTGTAAAACCTTAAAATCCAATCGATCACCCACCACCAACTGCCACCACCATGTACCTTCTATTACCATCATCGCCATCTAGCCACCATGTACTACCAAACTCCCTGATTGAAATCTGAATCTAGCCTCCTACCACTGCAAATTTAGGGTTTTTAAAGTTTTTGGGTTAATAGGGGAATATGAAGGGAAATTTGGTGAGATGATTATGATGGTGTGATAGTGGAGGTGGGGATGATGATGACGACAATGATATTGTGATGGTGGTTATGATGCAATAGTTATGATGATGCGATGATGGTGATGTTGTGATGGGGGTGATGATATGGCGATGACGGGTAGATGGTGGTCATTGTGGTGCTTGTGGGTGTTCGGTGGTGGGTGGTGGCTGGTGGGTAGGAGGGTTGGGTGGTGGGCTTGGTGGTTGGGGCTGATATTGATAAATGGTGGTGATGGTGGATAGTGGTGGATAGTGGTGGATAGATGGTGGTGATTGTGGGTATATGTAATTACACTAATGGTACTTGAATAAAAAAAACATAAAAATTTACAAAAGTAGTCCCTCCAAAGGCATTTTAGTCAATTTCTTTAAAGTTAACAGAAAAACTAATGGTTGTTAGTCTTAATACCTTAACTCGTTACAAATTTTAATATACAATACCCCAACGTGTTATAAAAAAAACCCTTAGTACTCGAACTTGTTATTTTATATAAACCACAAAGACGATTTATGTAATTAACTTTATATGTTATGAAGATGAACTTTATAAAGTAGATATAGTTGTTTTTCTTAAGAAAAACAAAAATGATATGTATGTGATGTAGTTGGATAATTTTATGAATTCTCATAATTTATGAAAAGAATTTATTAAAAAAATATCTTTGGGTTTGTCTTTGGTTTGATAGAGTTGAATCTCATAGTTTAAGTCTTTGTTTTGATAGAGTTGAATCTCATAGTTTAAGTTTTTGTTTTGATAGAGTTGAATGTGTTTGATCCAAGGAACAAAGAAGAAACCTAAGTTTATAGAGTTTAAGGTCTTTGTAAACCTTCATCATGTATCATTTTGTATTCATTGATCTTGCATTATGTCGCTTCATATGCCTTTTTCTTAAAGAAAACTTTTTTCACTTTGTTAGATGTCTTGAACAATTAAAGTTCGGCCTTTTTACTTGTCTAAACATATGATGCCTCATGATATCCTTGATTTACTTGAATTTATTCAACTAAAGTTGTAGGCAATTCACGGGCAGTCCTTGCAGAGACTATGCATCTTCTAAGAATTTTTTTGTAATGTTCTATTGTTTGTTAAAAAAGTTATGTTTATGGTAACAAACGGATGAATTATGAATATATGATCATTTCTTGTTAACATTCTTCAAATTTTCTGACCATAAAAGAATTATGCCTAAGATTCATAAAGGGCCAATCCCATAGTTTTATTTTTTATGTCCTCATCATCGGTGACCACAAAGCTTCATCTTCTTCCACTTTCTTTATCGTAATCGCTTCTTGGACTATTGTGTCTTCCACCAACGACAAACCTCCACTACATTCATCCCTTCTCCAATGACAGTGGGTGTAATAGTGAAATCAATGACTTGCGGTGACGTTGGTTTGGCACGATGAGAAGGGGGGAGAGGTCGATGCCAACGCACACCCTTATTAGGGGTTGCATGGTGGGCGACGTTGGTTATTGACGTTTTCAACAAGTTTTGTGAGAAAAATGAATAACAACGAATAACGAACTTGATCTCTATTTGACATTTCTCTTTTTGATTGGCTAAAATGTAAACATTATCATGGAATATAATAATATCCAAATATCAAAATAAAAATAATATCAAAATAAATTTGGTTTAATCAAATAATGCCATGTGGTAGGACGGCCCAATAATGATTTAGTAATGTTCATGTCCATTCATATTGTATATGTTGAAATCTTGATTATATAAAAAGAATAAGAGGACATATTCAAACATATGTATAGATGTAAACGGGACAAATTATGTTCGAAAAGATGTGCCTCTTAGTCATGGATACATATAAATCTACGAAGGTACATACACAAGAATATCTATGGTGGATAAACTTTCAAAAATTGTTTCATTACAATATTACAATATTACTACATAGATTTTCAGCTTCTTTTTCTTTTTGGAGTTAATTACACGATTGGTCCCGGTGTTATGTCCATATTGCAGCATCGACCCAACTTTTGAGAATCACATTATTGATCATAACTTTTTACCAAACCGTAACATGATTGGTCCTTAGGGGTGGATGGTCGTTAAGTTTTCCAGTTAAGTTGGTGTAAAATGTTCCTTTTACCCCCAAACAAAATAAAAAAAGAAAAAAAATATTAATTTCTATTGGACCCACTATCACCATCACCAATACTTTAAACCCAAATCCACACCCTCACTCCTATCCCCATTAGACTAAATCACCACCTCCCCACTTCCAACCACCAACCACCGCCACCACCCTCCACCGCCACCCATCATCATCATACATCAACACCCCTATTATCATCATCAACACCATCCTATTCACCCAGATCTACATCAAGCAACAACATATTCTGATGACCACCCAATATATCTTTGGCGAGCACCACCCAATCATCACCATCGACGCCTACCTATCACCTAACCATCCTTTTACCAACACCACACATATCGTCACAATTGAAAATAACACCATCATCGACATTTAGATCTGGATCATCACCATCTAATATGATCTAGGTTCTGCTATGGTGGTTGGTGATTGTTAATGGTGGTGATGAATCAAGGCGTCGGCGATGGCTATAATGGTTGGTGATGGTTATTGATGATGATGATTATTGATGATGATGGTTTTTCATTAGTGACTCCATTGTCGTCTTCTTCATCCCTATTTCACCGCATCAACTAGTGAAGGTGATGGTGGTGGTTAAGTGATTAATGGTGATGGTGGTGGTGATGGTTAAGTGATGGTGGTGGTGGTGGTAGTGGTCGATATTGGTGGTATGATGAATGGTGGTTATGGAGATGGTCAATTGGTTGTCGGAGGTGGGTTAACGAGTGTGGTGGGTTTCCGGCGATGGTGGTGGGTTGCCGATGGCGGTGATGATGGGTTTCTAATAGTGATGGGGGTAGCCCGTGATCATATATGTAAGGTTTTATGTAAGGCTGATGGACCTAAAATATCCAAAGTCTTCATGTATGCATGCATTGAAGTACAGAAGCAGAGATGCTTCGAAAGTTTTACACCATGCACTAGAAAATATTCGATAGTGTAATTAAAACTTCCAAGTGTTAATCTCTTCCGAAGCAAAATTTCCTAAACTCTTTGGAATAGGTTCCGAAGCCATTTTGGCTTCAAAAGCTTTTCAATCAAAACTTCCGAAGTAAAATTACCTTCGAAAGATTTTAGACTTCCAAGAAAACTAACTTTTGCGCAAAAGAAAACCGTTTTTTCAGAGGTGGGACCGACATCCGGACTTCAAAGTTTATCCTTTCATTAATTCTGTCTGAGATCCATTTCACATATATACCTAACAGTTCCCCCTCTTTCACTATCTTCTTCCTCTGTACTATTCTAAAACCTAAATTCACCCAAAACCGGCCTTTGTTCTTCATTTTCTTCATCATTAAGCTTTCTTAAATGGCCAACCTAAACCGCAAAAACAACCCTGATTTCTTCATGCAACTTCACAGGCAACATAATCAGGTTGCTCTTTTGAACTCTGAGAAAGATTATAGTTTCTCAGAGGTTTGCCGTTTTTTGGCTTTGTCAAATTACTTCACCTCCCTTACCATTGATTCTACCCTTTATAAGAATCATTTGCGTGAGTTCTGGAAGACTTGTCAAGAGGTCATCATGGACGGGGAGAAGGCACTGTCTGCTACGGTGCAGGGGAAAACAATTTTCATCACTCCAGCCATCATCAATAATTATCTTCACCTAGATGATGAGGAAGGTGAATTGTTCTTCCTAAAAGAAGCTGTAAACCACACCTTTAAGCAGATGGGCTATGAGGGAGATTTATTCTGTAAAGACCTTCAGAAAAGGAAAGGTCTTATCCCAGTGGAAGTACCTACTTCATGTGGTCATCCACAACTTGTCCAACAAGCATGGGGGGTGGAACCAGATTCCTAATGATCTCTCCTTCATAGTGTATGGAATGGTTAAAAGGGTCAAGTTCAGGTACTCTCAATTTGTATATGCAAATTTACTTGCAAACTTGGACTCCTTAGAGTATTACATGTTTCCTAGATATGTTCAATACATTCTTAACTGTGAATTAAGCTCACAGTTAAAGGAAACATTAAATATTCTTAAATTAGGACAGATGAAGCCTGATATCTTTAAAATCATGAAGAAACAATTGTTGGCTTCTATTGGGTAGAAACAGTCATTGTCCCCAAAATGTTAGAGCTCATTGCTCAAGGTGATAACCTAGCAACACAAGCTAGTATTAAACCCACACCTTCTACATATCAACCACCTAAACAGCCTCAACTCACGATCACCTACCAAAGAAAATCCAAACAAACCCCTACATTAGTTATTCAGCTTGTGCAGGCCTCCATATCACTACCCATACAGAGGATGTTGACACTAGAGCTTTCACTTCTCCTGAGGAGCAAACCACTCCCATCTTATCAAGAGTTAGTGCTAAGGTTCCTCATGCTCAACATGATGAGCTCATTAGCCCATCAGCCTTAAGCCTTCACTCTGAGTCTCAACACTCAAGTGAATAACCTTTAAGGGAAAATTACCATCCCTAGCCTCTAGATCTCAACCAACCCATTCCTAACCTTGAATTCTATGATGATAAAGACATGGGATTCAGTGAGTCCAATGAGTCTCTCTATTCCTCCCCTACTCAAAAATAGATGAGTGCTCCTGCCTCTCTCCTGTCTAGCCTACATTATCCATTCAGCACTAAGGTGGATCTCTTTGAACCTATTTAGGAGATCCATATCGAAGAGGCTTTCACTTTTGCAAGTGATTACATCATTAAGACCTTAACCATAACAACTCAGCCCATTATCACTTCACTTGAAACTATTAGTGAGCAGGGGAAATCCAGCAACCAAGAGCATGATGTTGGTGGTAAGAATGAGGATTTTTGTCACACCCCGACCGACGACAGAATCATCGAGTTGGACGAATGTGAAACAATTGTTCATAGCTCATGGGATTAAATAAGTTGAAATGATTTTAAAACCATTTTTCATTGAATAATACTAGACAATTAAATCATTACAATACAACAAAGAACTAAAAAATAACATAAGATATTTAATTAAACTAAGTCCAAGTCCTATATGAGCAAGAAGAATTCCTCAAGTAACAATCTTGAAATATGTTAAAAATAAAGAGTCAACTATGAAAGTTTGTGAGTTTCCATGGTTTAGGCATACATATAAATATAAAAAGATTTACAAGTAGCAATTCATGTCAATGGTTATGAATTATGCAGGTTTATAGAACACATATAGCTACAGTCAAACCTTGACCAAGATTAAGATTATAAGTTTATAACGATTAGCTAAATGTACTTGGTTCCCATGATAAACAAGTCATACGTCATCAGGAGTCGGCAATACATCAGCTGTAACACCAAATAGGCTTGTCAGGCCCATAGATCTATGATGTCACTAGACTAACAATAGTTAATGATTGTCAATATATAATGTATCTTATATAACACTCATAATAATACCAATAACCATGACAAAAAGTAAAGATGAATTGCATGTGCATTTACAAGTATCAAGATGTTTACAAGTGTAAGTTTATATGTTAACATGTTTCACCCCAAAAAAGTATGAAATAAAGCAAAAAAAGGGGCATGGAGAACTCATATGGAAAACTCATGTGCTATAAGATGCACTTAAGATAACAATAAGAATATAAGATTACTTCGACGTTTCTTTAATGATTGAACCTAAGGGTGGATGTCGTGGAGTTAGAATAATTATATGATTAGTGACTAAATATGAATTAGGGTTTCAATTAAAATTTGGGGGTTTTAATAATTAAGTCAAATGAAATAAAATAATACAATCGATTATATTTTGGTTCAATAAAGATGGAATAAATCAATTAAGATTGAGAATGATCATAAATGATTCAATAATTTAATTTATAACATTTAATTTAATAAAGATTAAGTATAATATGTGAAAAGAAATAATTAATTTAATAATTAATTATTTAAAATTTGATAAAGATAATTAATTTAATATTATTTAAATGTCTTGTAAAATAATTTAAAATCATTTTATAAAGTTTTTAAACTATTAAATAATTTTTATAAAGGTTTTATAATATCCAAAACCTTAAAATAAGAATAAAGAATAATAGAAAACTATATTGTTTTATAACGTTCAAGAATTGAATTAAAGTTTAAAGAACAACTTTATTAACTATTTATGACATAACATGAATAGATGAATAATTAATTATTTAAATACCTATTTGAATATTAATTATTTAACATGTAAATTTATAATATTTTGAAATAACCTAATTTGAACCATCATAGATTTATAGCATTTAAATTACATAAAAGATAATTAATAATGTTTTTATAATCTTTGTTATTCTTTAAAAAAGTAATAAAATTAAAATCATAAGTTTTAAAAACCTTAAAAGTTAATTAATAATGTCTGAAATATTTTAGTTAACAAATTAATTTTTACTTTGATTTAATAACATATTATTATAATTTCTAGAGTTTAATATATATAAAAAATGACTTAAAAGAATAAATGTCGAGGGTGGGGTTCGAACCCCTGATCTCGGGTGGGTAAGGGTGGAGTGTTAACCGGTTGGGCTAGAAGTCCATATTTGGTTAAATGCTCCTTTAAATTTTTAAAAACATTAATTGCAAAATCACCTAATTTCATATAAACCCTAACTTGATTTGATCCAATTGAACTCCAATTTCATTTTGTTAATTCCGAAAGGTTAGGGCTTTTAATTGGCACATGAAATCAACTATGATTGTGTTTTAGATTCACCTGAATAACATCAACCTAATGACTAGCATGTGAAAGATAGTTGCGATCGATATGGATTTGATTCGAGATGAAAATGATGATGATAATCCAATTAATCACGTATGAAGCTTCTTTGCATGATTATCATGATAATACCTTCATCAATTTTAATTAAAATTGCTTCTAACATGATTCTCCAGAGAATTGCAGGTCGTAATGGTTGAGACAAAAATGTTTCATTATATGAGTGTGTTATTTGTGCAATTGGTTATTCAAAAAGGTTTAGAGGACCAATTAGTTCCTTAGCCCTCTATTATATATAATCAATTTTATCAGTTTCATATCGACGAGTCCAGGATGTTGGGTTTGATGATTTTTATTCGAATTGAAGATGGTTCTATGGTTATGCATGTAATTGATATGATAATTATGATCTAAATGATCACAGGGATGTTTTCAAACAATGAATTCAATTGTCTCGGTCCAAGATGAGTTTAGACGGATTGATGTTTGAATGCTTGTTTCGTTTTAATATATTTACACAGAAACAATGGTTCGATTTCGAATTAATGGGGTTACATGTTCAAAACTAGGTCATGAGGGGTTTAGAACGGTTTATTTGCATCTTAATCGGGCGTTTTGGGGGGTTTTTGGCTCGCCAGAATCGCGGTTGGATGTTGGCCAACGTACGGGGATGGGGTTTGGGTGGTTTGGGTTTTTAAACGAAGTTGCACATTTGGCCCCTATGGTTTTGAAAGTTATTATTTTATGCCAAGAACTTGTAAAACAAAGTTTCAAGAATTATATTTACCTCCTAGTTTATAAATAATTCAAATTATTTATTTATAGATTCGATTAAATTAATAATTAGTTTATAAAACTTTTATTGACTTTATATATTTGTAAGAATAATAAACTTTTTATATCAATTATTTATTTAGGTTCAATAATTAAAGCTCATAATTGACAATAATTTCATAAATTTATTAAACTTTATTCTGTAAATCATGAAATTACCATGAATGATTTAATAAATGGAAGTTGAATAAATAGTATTATTATTGTTTTTGAAGGATTAAAATAATTAAATTTCTAACTAATGTATTTGATTTTCCAAAATTGACCTAAACGGATTTGGGTTTGGGTTTCTATTTTCCAAAATGGGCATATGTTACAATTTTGTTTGATTCTCTCATCTCCCAATGATTCTTCTGATGAAGATGAGGGGAACTTGAGACTAAAGGTGCAAAAACTATAAAAAACATGCACCTACCTAGTCTCTAAGGTAAGTCGCTTGAAATCTCAGATGACTACCTTATAAGATAGGGTCAATGATCAGCGACTTGAGATATCTTATCTCAGGGAACAACTAGTTGGGAGACCTTTATGGAGAGCTCATCTAGGAACACAAGAACCTATGGATGTGATTGACCTAACTCTTAGCTCACCTATAGGGTGATGCTACCAAAAAAAGGAGAGAAAGTCATAACATCACAGAACCTGGGAGTTCTTCATAGAGTATGGACATTGAGAACTTACCATCCTCACTTGAAAATTATTCATACTCAGTAACTTCCTCAAGTTCACATTGATTTGGACTCTCTAGACTCTCTTATTCAGAGTCTCTTTAAGGAAGGTATTCCAAGGGCTATGTCATCCCCACCGCTAAGGAACTTCAAACTACATAATGGGTGGAGGTATGATGCTAATAAAAGAGCTCTCATTCTTCAAAGAGTTCAAGGGCAACAAGAAGTCTGCAACTTTCAGACCTTGAACTACTATGAAGGTCTTGAACTGATCAACATACCACTTGTCAATCCAAGCCAATCTAGGCAAGCTGGCAGGTTGGCTCAAAGGATTCAAGACAGGATTACTAAAGTGTTCAGCCTAAGAAGAAGACAAAGGCAATTAGGTAATGTCATTGGTCAATTGGATTTTGATACAAACCTTGAGATTAGAATCAAAGGGAAAACCTTGACCGAAGGCCCAATGATAGAGCCTGAGAGCCCTGTCACACCTATAACTACTTCAGCAATTCATTCCCTTAGTGAAACACCTACCGGTGAAGGTGTGTCACAACCTCTCTCTAGCTAGAGCATGGATGCTACTCCAAGTAGTGAAGGCCAAATCTCTTTCCACCCTGAGTCACAAAGGTCTGTGAGTGATAAAGGGAAAAGAAAAATGACTCCTAAGGAGATTGAGGATGAGGAGAGAGAAAGGAAGAGGAAGCTAAGGGAGATAATTCCATTGGGTCTTCAAGATTCATGCAAGCTGTAATCAAGTTGCCCCCAGACTAAATACTCTAAATAATGAGTTAAGGGTAGTCAGGATTACTTACTTACAGACTAGGAACTATAATATTGATCAAATCATCTCTCTCCCCTTAAAATAATTAAATGAACTGGCAGACAAGGAATTGTCTAGAAAGAGTAAGGAAGTAGGGGATGCAAGATTGCTTCTTCAGATTAAAGAAGAAAAGAGACAAAAAAGTCTGTACAAGCATGTTCCTACTCTCTCTCCATTTCAAGAAAGCCCTGTGCAAGACACTATGGCACCACAAGAACCTCAGGTAGACAAAGAAACTGACAGGCAAAACATGATCAACTACCTAAGTGCCACAGGTCTTTACCAGGCAACTGCACTTCTTCCTTGCCCTTTGAGTATATTGAGTTTGAGTACCTCAAACAACTTGAACTTTAAGTACTCAAAGAGCAAAAGGCTACAAAGATAAAAATGAGGGAAGAAACAGCCAAAACAAGAGCCATCATCCATAAAAGTAAAAAAAAGTCCGTTGATAGGTAGTGGATGATGAGCTTCTTGAAGTTGTATGGATTCATCGGAAGGAGATTTGGTCCTATGTCTCTATCCACCATGTATGAACACATAAGGGTGATCAAACAGAAGATTAAAAAAGGAGAGCTCATTGATTTACACTCCCCACAAATCAAGCCCCTCAAGAAGTGGAGGTTAAGGTTGAATTATTTGAGACAAAACAACTTGGACCTCCTGCTATCATCTTCTTATCCACAATAGGGTCAAACTCTCTCTCTCCTTCTGAACTTGTGAGGGAGAAAGACCCAACTGAGAAAGACAAGACAGATCAACAAGGTGCTACAGCCCATTCTTTTTAGTTAAAGTTCCCAAGAGGAGGAAAATGATGGATTCTAGACCTAAGTCAAAGAAGAAGATGAAGATATGGTCATCCACTTCCAGACCTCAGGATAAGTCAGACCATCTTGAGGGAGTGCAACTAGAGAAAGCTCAAACAACTTCAATTCAAGTAGCTTCTCTTGCATCAGAAAGACCAGTTTTGTCCTGGACTTGCTCCACTAATCCAGAAAGATGACATGTAATCAGAGATCAAGGTATGAAGATGTCTACACATGGTAGGACATGTTCATTATGCTGGATTTAATATCTACGGTTTCGATTAATTGACGTTACCAACCGAGCTATGACCCATTAGAGTTACACCTTAGGCGACGAACGTTGAACCCCGTTAATTCAATTAATAGGCGTCTACGAACTATATCGGGTTAAAATAATTTATAATAGTTATAAATTATCAAAATTTAAAAAATTTAATTGTTAAACGTTATAATGGTTCGGTTTCGGTTATGTATATCACGTGGGTTAACATTAGTTTACCCGGGCCTAAGCCCGCGAGTAAATTACTGTCAATTAAAGGATTAATTAGGTTTTAAAACTAAATTAATAAAATATTTATATATATTGGTTTTGAGCCCTATGTACGGGTAGTTTTTTGGTGAAGATTAATCTTTCAATTGTTCTAATTGAAAGCTTAATTACATAACCAAAACAAAAACCCATCGCCACCTCACAACCAAAAAAAAATCCACCGCCTCCGTGACTTTTCGGTAGCCGGCAACTGGCAGTTCGAAAGCCTCCACCACCTACCATATAGCCGCGACCTATACTAGACCTGAGACCATTAATCGTGACCTACTGCTCGCAACAATCAACCACGACCATTTGTGTCTTGTTCGGTTAGTTCTCTAGCACTCATTGTTGAACCCTCGGTGTCTCAAACAGTTATTATTAACCACAAAGATATTATATCTCATCAGTAATAAATTATAATTCTTTATTTGCATCGTTTGTAACCTAGATCCTGTCGGGTTCACTTTTGGTATTTAATTTTTACTCCACTGCTTTAAACTATTATTAATCTAATTAATAATTATCAAAACTGTTTTGATAAAATAAATCTAACCAAGATACCCATGAATCCAACAGTGGTATCATAGCCACGCTTACAACATGCTAATCAGATTCGGTCTTTTAATCGATTAAACTTTAAAATTGTTTAAAGTTTCTGATTTATATAATTTAGGGCAACTTATTTATTTTGGTTAAATATTATTTAACCAAAATATTGCTCGATTTATTTTGATTGTGTTTTATATGTAAATTTGGTTAGACCTTGTGGTTGAATGGTTATGTTTAGGTTTGATTTCGTTTATTTTGTATTTTATGATTTTGGCTCATTTAATGACTCAAAGTTGTAATAAATTAGGATTTTATTTTATTATGTATTTTTATAAATAATTTTATATTCGAAGACCTGAAGTCAAAACTAGAGACGAGACGAATCAAGTAGTCAGTGGGAGCCGATCAAGTCATCTATATGCACTTAGGTTCATCCTTGTGGTTGTTTTGTTTTTTGGCCTAGTTGGATTTTGCTACTTGGCTCTAGTAAGATCAAACAAACATAGCCATAAGATTACATATTTACTTTCCTAGTGTGATTGTCTTAATATTATAATTGTTATAACATGTCAACCAAATACCAAACTAATTAAAAATATTTTTTAACAATCAAAATAAATAACAAGTTCTAAACTATTTTTACAACTTTTTAAATTATTAAAATAAATAGTTTGTTTTAAAGGATAATCAATTAATTTTTTAAATTTAAAATTTGTTTAAATTTCAAAACTTGAAAATAAATAATTTTGAATTTAAATTGGTTATCTATCTTAAAAGATAAATAGATAAGTTTTTCAAATTTAAAATTAATTTAAATTTCAAAACTTAGATCTTGATAATTTAAAATTATTAATCTAAAATTTATTATCTATCTCGCGATAAACTTAGTTTTAATAAGATATTAAAATCTAGTGTCTCGAGAGATGAAAATGTCCGTCACTTATTGTCACGAACTAAATATTCTAAAATTGGATTTTACAACACACGTATGCCTTAATCATTTATTATGTTTGACCCTAATCGGTAAACACTAAAATTGGATCACACTAAAATTGGATCACATAGATAAAAATCAATAGTCTATACCACCCTACTATCAGGAACACTTGGAATTTTAAGCGTAATATTAGTGTTTAGAGCCACAACACCACACTTGATGTGTAGATTATTCTTTCGAGGTGCAAGGGATCCATTGACACATCTGACCCTTCCACACGTACCTGTTTTAGGATGACTGTTACTTTTCTCTCTTCTTACTTGCCATAACTGTCTAGAGAGAAAAATAGGCATAGATGAGGCTAAACGTATCAATGCAGTGACAAATGTTGTCATTGCGGCCTCATACCCGAGAGTTGTGCACTTTTCACAATTGACAAACGTTGTTAGTCTGTCTACTCACTTACTAATGTTGCATGCCCCAGCTGCCTTTAGTAACTGACCAAGCCAGATTCTTATTCCTTATTCGAAATTATTGTAAATGGGTCATTAATTAAAATAAGGAAATAATACATCAAATATACTAATTAATTTATTTTTGGTTATTTTAATAGATGTCTTCCGAAACTAATAACTCATTCATTCTCAAGTCTATACTTGACAAAAAGAAACATGATAACACCAACTTTCTCGCATGGAACTGCAATCTAATAATTATTCTAAGATGGCAAAAAAAATCTATGTTCTAGATAGCGTTGTTCTCAACGAACCTGAACATAATACGACTGCTGCCCGTAGAACTTGGGAAAAATTTAAGGAGGACGTGATGAGGTAGCCTGCCTTATGCTAGCCACCATGTCCCCTGATCTCCAGAAGAACATGGAGGACATAACTGCATTTAACATGGTTGAGAAACGCAAAGGCATGTTTCAGAAACCAGCCCGACAAGAACGCTATAATACCATGAACAACTGATATCCTGCAAAATGCAAGAAGGTTCGTTTGTTAGTGCTCATGTGCTTAATATGAAAGGGTACATCGACCAAATGGTCAAACTTGGTTATCCCATGCAAGATGAAATGGCAACAGACTTCATTATGAACTCCCTCCCAAGCTCTTACTATCAGTTCGTAATGAACTTCAATATGAATGCATGGGTAAAAACTATGGTGAACTCCATGGTATGCTCAAAATTGCTGAGGAAAATATACCACGTAACACTAAGAAACTGCTGATGGTCAGATCTACTGGTGTTAAAAATCCTAATCCCCAAAAAAAGAGGTTATAAGAGTAGAGGTAAAGAAAAGGTTGTTGTTGCCAAGCCTGCCACCAACAACAAACATCTTGCTACTAAAAACAAAGCGACACCCCTTCCTAAGGAGCGCCACTGCTTTGATTTCAATAAGATGGGGCATTGGAGACGTAACTGCCCTGACTATCTAGCTAAGTTGAGGGCGAAGAAGGCCAATGGTGAAGGAACTTCTTAAGGTTTTCTCATTTATGTTTTAGAACTTTTCACTATTTCTAATAACACATGGGTATTTGATACTGGATGTGGTTACCACATCAGTAATGTGTTGCAGGAGTCTGAAATGTGGATAAAACTAAAACAAGGCGACATGGAGCTCATCGTTGATGATAGGAAAAGAGTACCAGTTTTAGCAACTGGAACATATCATCTTTCTTATCCATCTAGTCTTGTAATTACTTTAGATAATTTTTTATTTGCATTTTGTTTGACCAGAAACATTATTTCATTTTCTTTATTGTTTGAACAAGGATTCAAGTACGTTTTTAATGATGCTTTTGTTTCTGCTTACTTGAATGATGTTTTTATTTCGAGACTAAACCTCGAGATGGTATTTATGAGATTGATGTTCAAACAAACAATAACATATATAATCTTTTGAAGCGTATCAAATCTGGAATTGATGATGCATTTCTATGGCATTATAGACTTGGCCACACAAGCAAGGCCGGTATGAAAAGGCTTCAATTCGAAGGGATTCTTGAATCCACAGGACAAGAATTTTTTGATAAATACAAATTTTGCTTAGCTGGCAAACTCACAAAGCATCCTTTCACCCATGTTGGTGAATGGGCCAAGGATCTTTTAGCACTCATACATTCGGATGTATGTGGTCCTTTCAAAACCATGTCCAGAAATCATGAAAGATACTTCTTTACGTTTATTGATGATTATAGTCGATACGCCTATGTCTACCTCATGAAGCATAGACATGAAACTTTTGAAAAGTTCAAAGAGTTTCAAAATAAATTAGAAAACCAACTTGGTAAGACTATAAAGGTACTTCGATCAGATCGAGGTGGAGAATACCTAAGTCAGGAGTTCACTAATCATCTAAAGGAACGTGGAATTATTTCATAGTTCACTCCACCTGGCACACCCCAACTTAATGGCGTGAGTGAGAGGAGAAATCGAACCCTACTTAATATGGTTCGATCAATGATGTATGAAACTAACTTACATCACTCCTTTTGGAGTTATGCTCTTATTACCGCCGCCCAACTTGTCAATCTAGCACCGACTAAGAAGGTAGACAAAACCCCATATGAGATATGACATGGGTCTAAACCTAATTTGTCTTGCCTTAGAGTATGGGGATGTGATGCTTATGTCACCAGCGAGTCTGATGACAAGCTAGATCCTCGAGAAGAAAAAGTTATTTTCATCGGATACTATAACAGAAGCGGATATTACTTTTTCCATCCTGATGCAAATATGATTTCCATCAAAAGGAAGACACATTTCCTCGAGAAAGATTTTCTTGATCGAGGAACTAGAAGTAATATGTTAGATATTGAAGAAATTCGAGAACCACAAACAAATGTTGATGAAGTCGGTACGTTTGAACAACAAGAAATTGTTCCTGATTCAGACATAAACACAAGCGTTTGTAGAAGTAGCAGAACTCGCAAAGACCTTGACATATATCTTTGGAATTTGGAGGGTTCTGAGGTTATGGTAGTAGCTAATTCTGGTGATGGACCTACTAAATACACGTCTGCTAGCTCAGATTCAGAATCTGTGAAATGGCTAGATGCCATGAACGCCAAGATGCAATCTATGTATAACAATCAAGTCTGGAACTTGGTTGAGTTACCCCCCGGTTCACAGGAAGTAGGGAGCAAATGGATTTTCAAGAGAAAAACCGGCATGCATGGAAATGTACACACCTATAAATCACGGCTAGTAGTGAAGGGTTTCACTCAAATTCAAGGTGTTGACTATGATGAAACTTTCTCGCTTGTTGCTATGATAAAAGCAATTATGATATTACTTGCTATATCCGTGTACTATGATTACGAGATATGGTAAATGGATGTCAAAACCTCTTTTCTAAATGGACATATCTCTGAAGATGTCTGAATGGTTCAGCTAGATGGTTTTGTCGATCCAAAATATCCAAACAGGGTGTGTAAACTAAATAAGTCTATTTATGGACTTAAACATGCATCTCGTAGCTGGAATCTTCATTTTGATCAGAGAATCGTGGAATTTGGTTTTGTCAAAAGTGAAGATGAGCCTTGTATTTACAGAAAGGCTAGTGGGAGCACTATATCATTTCTCATATATATGTGGATGATATATTGATCATTGGAAATAATATCCCTATGCTTAATGAAGTTAAACAATGGTTGGGAGCTTGTTTCGCAAGGAAAGATATTGGAGAAGCTCCTTACATTACAGGAATCAAGATCTATAGGGATAGATCTAAGCGGCTTCTAGGGCTTAGTCAAAGCACATACATAGATAAAATTATGACACACTTTAATATAGAAAACTCCAAGAAAGGAGGAGTTCCTATGACTAAAGGTACTGTGTTGAACAAATCACAATCTCCTTCAATGGACATTGATGTGAAGCGATAGAAGTGTTCCATACACTTCAGTGATTGGTTCTATTATGTATGTTATGTTTTGCACTAGACCTGACGTTTTGAATGCTTTAAGCATTACCGGTCATTATCAGCAGAACCCTGGCTTTGCCCATTGGACTGCAGTTAAGAACATTCTAAAGTACTTAAGAAGAACTAAAAACATATTCTTAATATTTGGAGGAGTTGAAGAATAGCTCATTGTAAGGTGTTACACTGATGCTAGTTTTCAAACAGACCGAGATGACTCTCGCTCACAATCTGGTTTTGTATTCACACTCAATGGTGGAGCCATCTCCTGGAAAAGTTCCAAGCAGAGTGTGGTGGCAGATTCCATTACTGAATCTAAATAAATAGCAGCATCTGATGCTACGAAGGAAGCTACTTGGATGAAGAAGTTCATAGCTGATCTCAATGTAGTTCCAAGTATTGAGCAACCAATCGAGATATTTTATGATAACACAGGTGCTATTTCTCAAGCCAAGTAGCCCAGATCTCATCATATGGCCAAGCACATTCAGAGGAAGTTTCACTATATACGGGACATAGTGAAACAAGGACACATCATGATAAGCCCATGACTCAAGACATTCAGATCAAAACCTAACAGACCTGTTTACTAAGCCCATGACTCAAGACACGCATGATTAGCATAGTGATGCGATCGGGCTTAGATTAGCTAGTGATATGTTTTGATTTAGTATTTGGATGTACGAACATTTAACGGTTATAATTTTGAATTCATTTCGATTTACTTATTTAAATGAAATTATGAATCTTATAACTGTGTTCGATTTAATACGTTTAATCCATGAATATTGTATTCTAAATTATCCGTAGTCAGTCAAACTTGTGGGAATAATTCTGAATTTAGACTCAAAGAGTTGACTTATAAACTCACAAACCTCATTTTGAATGACATTGAATGTAACTCGCCACAAACCATCTTATTAAAAGATGCTTTGATATTGGTATAGGCATTTAGTATCCTTTGACTTGAGATGCATACTAGAACTTCCGTCTACCAAGGGTTATTCTTTGATCACTGTCAACTGCTGTCACGTAAATGCTAGTTATAAAGGCTTTGGTCAGGAATAATTCTGAAGTTCACTGGGAGTTTTATGTAGTCAATAAGGGAATCTGTACTCTTACATTATATGTAACAGTTAGACATCATGGTGCCCTCGTTTATTCAAACTGGTGAAGTGTGAGGCCTCACCCAAACTAACTGTGCATTTGATTTGACCATTTTGAATCTGGATCGAGAATAATAATGATTGATCTTCATATGAGAATTAATCTCAATGACTCAATTGATGTCTTTTATAGAAAGGACAAATGACTATGATTACCATAAGTCTATTATCTTGATATAGTAAGGTGTTACAAAACAAGATGTTTTGGTTAATAACTTTAAAAGGGTCATGCTTTTTGGAGGCAAACATGTGCAGCTAGAGCACGCTGACTATCTACGTTAAGATTTAATCGAATACCGTCCAAGTGAGAGTTTGTTGGATTTAATATGTACGGTTTCGATTAATTGACGTTACCAACCGAGCTATGACCCATAAGAGTTACACCTTGGGCAACGAACATCGAACCCCAATTAATTCAATTAACAGGCATCTACGAACTATATCGAGTTAAGATAATTTATAATAGTTATAAATTATCAAATTAAAACGTTTAGTTGTTAAACGTTAAAATGGTTCGGCTTCAGTTATATATATCACGTGGGGTAACATTAGTTTAACCAAGCCTAAGCTCGCGAGTAAACTACTGTCAATTAAATGATTAATTAGATTTTAAAACCTAATTAATAAAATATGTATATATATTGGTTTTGAGCCCCATGTACAGATAGTTTTTTTGGTGAAGATTAATCTTTCATTGTTCTAAATGAAAGAATAATTACACAACCAAAACAAAAACATGTAGATACATATGTACCTAGTTTATGTGCATAAATATAAAAGTATTTCATTTCTTACGTATGTGTAATTTGTCTATGTAATGAAATATGATATATGATTTGATGTCTATTTAACTTTAATTCATATGTATGACTTTTATATAGGTTTGAGGTTGTAGTACACAATTCTAAATCAATAATGATTGAGTAATGTGTTCAACATAGTCGGATGAGTATTCATGCTAATGGCCCATACATATGGACCATACGCATGAATACATCATGCTTATGGACCAGTCGTACGACTGAACCACTGGATCAGTCGTATGATTGAGACATAAGATTGACTCAGTCGCACGACTAAACCTTCAGTCGTGCGTATGGATCAATCGCATGATTCAGTCACACGATTGAACCATGCTAATGGTTCAATCGTACGAATGGAAACAAATAACCTATAAATACCACCTAATTCGTGGAAAAACATAACATTTAAAGAGATATTACGCATACACACAAACCCTAGCCGTCCAGAGCGTCCCAAACGTCCTGTCCATGTTCATAGTTCGTTCCTGATAGATTCCTATTCATTCGTAACGTTTTAGTTCAATCTTATATCGATCGGGTAATCGTTCTCACTGATTGGATCACCAATCAAATAGGATTCCGCACTATTTGATCCGATTAGTCAGTACTCCGTATGTACACGGTCCTAACCTAACAAAACCCACCGCCGCCTCACAACCAAAACAAAAACCACCACCTCCATGAATTTTTGGCAGCCAGCAACTGACAGTTCGCAAGCCTCTACCACCTGCTGTATAGCCGTGACCGATACCAGACCCGAGACCATTAATCGTGATCTACTGCCCGCGACAATCAACCACGGCCATTTGCGTCTTGTTTGGTTCGTTCTCTAGAACTCGTTTGTTTAACCACAAAGGTATTATATCTCATTAGTAGATAAATTATAATTCTGTATTTGCATCGTTTGTAACCCAGATCCTGTCAGGTTCACTTTTGGTATTTAATTTTACTCCGCTTGTGTTAAACTATTATTAATATAATTAATAATTATCAAAATCGTTTGATAAAATAAATCTAACCAAGATACCAATAAATCCAACACAATCTACCTCTATATGATCTCTTTAAGATGAGAAAATACTATGATAATCTGAGCGATCCTAACCATCTGATGAAGAAGGGTATGTTCATCATCATAATAAGGACTGTCAACATCTAATATCTTCATATGTTTTGGTACCATCAGCATAGGGGGAGTTTGTAAGGTTTTATGTAAGGCTGGTGCACCTAAAACATCCAAAGTCTTCTTGGCATGCATGCACTGAAGTACGAATGTAGAGATGATTCGAAAGTTATACACCATGCACCAGAAAATATTCTAAAGTTTAAAATCTTCCAAAGCCAAGACCAAATCTTCCGAAGCCAAAAGTGAAATCTTCTGAAGCTTCAAATACAAAGTTTTCCGAAGCCAAGAAGTGAAGACAGATTATCTTCCGAAGACTTTTGAATACATGCTTTATCTTATGTATTTTACCATAAAGTTGGACCACTTTCCATTAGAACTCTAATGACTCACCAACTTTCACAAGTTGGTGAAAAGGTCCATGCTTTTGGTAAACTGTACATTGAGGTCTTGAGTATGTGCTTTTAACTTTATGTACTTTTATCCTTTTATAATATGTTAGAATGTGAGCTATTCTATGTCATAGTCACTAGACAAAAGACGATCTGGCTTTTGACTTTACATTTGATTTTGTTGCCTAGTTCAAATGTTTCCAGTTGGCTTTCAAAGTATGGCCAGCTGTAGGATGTAGTATAAAGTATCTCATGTCCTTATAACTTTCTTTGTACGCTTTAAAACTTATAAAAGAACTTGAGAGCAATATACAACATTCTTGAAAACCATATACTTATTATTGTTTGTTCTTGGTTCTGCCTTATATTTTGCTTGTGTTCTAAGTATCATTCTAGTGTGTTCTGTTAAGTGTTCTAAAGCAACTCTCCTTATTATATGTTTGTGTTGTAAGTGACCAACCCCTCTAAATAGTCCTGCAATATATATAATATATATATATATATATATATATATATATATATATATATATATAATGTGTGTGTAATTGTTTAACTAAAAGAATGTGGGACCATATTAATTAGTTTATATTTTATATATTTTGGCTTTCAGTTAAAGAAGATATAAGTCTTTTCATACTCACTTAACTGAGAAACTTAATATAAGGTAGTGTCAGGTGCCAATCATGTTACGAGTTAGGAAACAGTGGGACCAAACCTGTAATTTTTAAAAATTGAGACCAATACTATAATATGAACATATAACAGGGACCAATGGTGTAACTAACTCTTTTTTTTGACGAAACTTAATCTCAAGGTTAAATATGAGATTAGAAATATACTTGTAAATATCAACTTGTCTAGTGTTTTGGTTTAATAGCGGATTATCCACAATCTAAAACTAGATAAACATAACATCAAATTGTATTACAAAGCCTTTTAAGCTAGATTTATTACACAAACTTTTACAAACAAAACTTTTTTTATCTAAATATTAATAGATTAGAATTCAAATTCGGACCTAAGAAGATCATTTTATTATAAACATTGATTTATTATGATTGCAATATTAAATCATGATCAAACCATTGCCGTGAAAATCAATATAAACATGTACAGACTTTGCTATTTCACTAGAAATTAAGCTTAACTCCTATATAAAATATACGGTAAACTTAAGGATATTAAATTGCGAATCAGGACTCGTTTTTCCGGAATCATTTTCAAATCAAGATCGTACTCCCAACCCTAAAAGAAAATAAAATAACATAAAAAAATCTCACAACTAGAAAAGCCTCTAGTCTATAGATAATAGTAAAAAAAATATTTCTTTTATCACTTATCATATTTGCAGGAACATTGAAGGGTATAAGTTAAAACACAACAACACAAAGAGAAGATAAACTAAACTTAGATCAAACAGTAAACTGGATTAACCAAGTAGTGACACTAAGAACACAAGTAATATAAGAGACAGAACACAGAGAACACAAGTATTTGGTTTTCAAGAATGCAGTATATTGCCTTCTCTATGTTCTATTACAAGTGTTACAAGAGCATATTCAAAAGATACAAGAACATGAGATACTTATACAACATCCTACAGCCGCTATACTTTGAAAGCCAGCTGGATACAATTGACTAGACACACACAAAATCAATTGTAGAGTCAAAAGGCAGATTGCCTTTTGATTTGTGACTATGACATGCCATAGCTCACATCCTTATCTATTACAAAAAGGATAAAATACATAAAGTAGAAAGTTATAGACTCAAGACCTCAATGTATAGTTACCAAAAGCATGGACCTTTTCACCAAACCATGTTAGTTGGTGACTTGCAGAGTTGTAGCGGAAAAGTGTCCAGCTTTATGGAACAGTACATCGGATAAAGCATGTTACTAAAAGTCTTCGGAAGAAATCTGTCTTCATGAACTTCAAGCTTCGGAAGACTTTGTCTCCGAGGCTTTGGAATACTTCATCTTTGGCTTCAGAAGATGTTGGTCATGGCTTCGGAAGATGTTGGTCTTGGCTTCGGAAGATGTTGGTCTTGACTTCGGAAGATTTCACACTTAGAGTATTTCTATTGCACATGTGAAACTTCCGAAGCATTCTACTTCAATGCAGTAGTGCAGCATGTAGGAAAGACTAAAGATGTTTAGGTTGCATCAGCCTCTTCATTAGACTTTACAAACTCCCCCTAGGTTGATGCTACCAAAACATTTAGAAAACTTCATATTAACAGTCCTCATTAGGATGATCACCATTCCTTTCTTCATAAGATGATCAGGATCCTTCAGGCTGTCAAAGTGTTTTCTCATGTCATAGAGGTCATGCAAAGGCAACTGAAACATATCTTGCCCTGAATAAATGTCTTCAATGCCTTGATCTCTAATAACATGCCACCTTTCTGGATTTGTGGTGTATGTCCAAGACAAGATGGGTCTTCCTGATGCTAGAGGAGCTACTGAAGTTGGAGTTGATTGAGCATCCTCTGACTGCACATCCTCAGGCTGTTCTGATTCATCCTGAAGTTTAGAAGGGGATGCATGCTTCTTCTTCTTCTTAGACTTTGGTTTAGAAGCCATCTTCTTCCTTCTCTTTCCAAATTTTAACTGAGAAGACTGGCCTGCAGCACCAGATTGATCTTCACTGTCTTTCTCAGTTGGGACTTCCTCTCTCTCAGGTTTAGATGGAGAGAGAGGTTGACCCTGCTGTGGATCAGAAGATGAAGCTTGCTGAGCATTAGCAGGAGGTCCGGGTTGTGTTGTGTCTGTTGTTCAACCTTAACCTCCACTTCAGGTGGGGCCTGACTTGGAGTGGAGTGTAAGTCAGTGAGCTCTCCACTCTTAATCTTCTGCTTGATTACCCTGATATGTTCATCCATAGTGGATAGAGACATGGGTCCAAGTCTCCTTCCGGAGAATCCATACAGCTTCAAGAAGCTCATCATCCTCTGCCTATCAGCAGACTTCTTCATGCTCTTTTGAATGATGGCTCTTGATTTTGCAGCTTTTTCCCTCAGCTTCTTCTTTGTTGCTTTTCTTTCCTTGACTAACTCAAGCTCAAGTTGTTTTAAGTATTCAAACTCAATATAGTCATAAGGTAAGGAAAGGAGTGCATTTGCCTGATAGAGGCATGTGGCACTCAGGTAGTTAATCACCTTGATTTTGTCTTCTTCCTTATCTACCTGAGGTTCTTGTTGAACCACATCCTCTTGTTCAGGACTTTCTTGAACTGGTGAGAGGGTAGGCATACCTTTGTATAGTCTTTTTCTTCTTCTCTCTTCTTTGACTTGTACTAGGAGTTCTACATCTTTTGCCTCCTTCTTCTCTCTTGACCTTTCCAGATCAACCAGCTCATTCAATTCATCCAAGGGGAGAGAGATGACACTATCTATGTCATAGTTCCTAGTCTGCAGATAGTTAATCCTGACTGCCTTTAACTCATCATTCTGAGTATCTGGTCTGGGGGCAGCCCTGATTGCAAACTCCATGAGTCTTGGATACTTAGTAGAGGAACTTTCTCCCTTTAGCCTCCTTTTCCTCTCTCTCTCCTCCTCCTCAATCTCCTCAGATGTCATCTTTCTTTTCCCTTTGTCACTCACAGAACTTTGTGACTCAGGGTGGAGAGAGCTTTAGCCTTCATTGCTCGTTGCAGCATCTGAGCTCAGGCCAGATAGAGGTTGAGAAGCACCTTCACCAGCAGGTGTCTCAGAAGGAATATGGATCTCTGCTGTAGTTGGAGATGACGAGACAGGGCTCTCAGGTTCTATCACTGGGCCTTCAGTCAAGGTTTCCCCTATGAAGCTAATCTTAGGGTCTGCCTCAACATCCAGTTGACTGATGACATTGCCTGATTTTCTTAGTCTCCTTCTTAGGCTGAACTCTGCAATGATCCTGTCTTGGATTCTTTTAGCCAGTCTGTCAGCTTGTCTTGATTGGCTTGGGTTGACAAGTCGCATGTTGACTAGATCCAGACCTTCATAGTAGTCCAAGTTCTAAAAATTAAGACTTCTTGCTGTCCTTGAACTCTTATGATGATGAGGGCCTTCCTGTTGTGTCATACCTCCACCCAATGATGTGATTGAAGGATGGTGAAGGTGACATAGCCCTTGGTATCCCATCCTCAAACAGACTCTATATGAAGGAGTCTGTGTAGTCCACATCAATGTGAACTAGAGAGGTTGCTGAGAATGCACAGTTGCAAGTGAGGATGGTGAGTCCTCAATGTCCATTCTCTCAGAGGAACTCCCAGGTACTGTGGCTGTAATGACTTTCTCCTCCTTTTTGGTAGCATCACCCACTTGCATAGGTGAGATGGAGGATAGGTCAATCACATCCACAGGTTCTTGTGTTCCTGGTTGAGCTTCCTTAAGGGTCTCCCAGCTAGTTTTTCCTTAAGATATAAAATCTCAAGTTGCTGATCATTGAGCCTATTTTGTAAGGTAGTCACCTAAGATTCAAGGTGAATGACCTTTGAGACTAGGTAAGTGCATGTTTTAGACAGTTTTTGCACTTTTAGTCTCGAATCCCCCTCATCTTCATCAAAAGAATCACTGGGGGTGGAGAAGATTGGACCAGAGTCCTTTCTCTCATGACCAGTTCTAAGTTCTTGGCTACTGGATTTCCTCTGCTCACTGGCAGTCTCAGTTGAGATGTCAGTGGGCTGAGTTGCCATGGTTGAGGTCTTAATGATGTAATCACTTTCAGAAGTGAGAGCCTCTTCCATATGGACATCCTAAACAGGTTCAGGAGTGTCCACCTCAGTTGTAGGTGACTGATGTGGAATAGATGTAGGAGACTCAGAAGTACTCATCTCTCTTTGAGTAGAGGGAAAGAAGAGAGATTCATTATACTCACTGAAACCTATATCTTCATCAGTATAGAACTCAAGGTTGGGAATGGGTTGGTTTAGATCTATAGGGGGGATGGTAACTGTCCCCTGAAGGTTGATCACTTGAGTGTTGAGACTCAGAGTGATGGCTTAAGGCAGTAGGCTAATGAGCTCATCAGGCTGAGCATGAGGAACCTCAGCACTGATTCTTGAAGAGATGGGAGTGGTTGCTCTCCTCAGGAAAAGTGGGAGCTCCAGTGTCCACTTCTTCTTGTATGGGTGAGTATATGGGGGCCTCCACAGACTGAATAGTTTGAGCAGGGGTTCGTTTGGATTTTCTTGGTAGGTGATGGAGATTTGAGGCTGTGTGGGTGGTTGGGAAGTAGCAGGTGTGGGTTCAACACTAGCTTGTGCTGCTAGGTTGTCACCTTGAGCACTGAGCTCTAACATTTTTGGGACTAGGGCTGTTTCTACCCCAGAGAATCCAACAGTGGATTTTCTCAGTATTTTAAAGATGCCGGGCTTCATCTGTACCAATTTAAGAATGTTACCTGTTTCCCTTAACTGTGAGCCTAGTTCACAATTAAGAATGTACTGGACATATCTAGGAAACATGTAATATTCTAAGGAGTCTAAGTTTGCAAGTAATTTTTATAAATAAACTGAGAGTACCTGAATTTGACCCCTTGAACCATTCCATGGACTATGAAGGAGAGATCTTTAGGAATCCGGTCCCATCCACCATGCTTGTTTGATAAGCTGTGGATGACCACATGGAGCAGGAATCTCCATTGGGATGAGACCTTCCCATCTGCTCAAAGGAATGATTGACAGCTCCTTTGGGAAAAACATCTCACCTTCTTCATCATCCAACTGAAGATGTCGGTTGATGATGGCCGGAGTGATGAAGATTGTTCTCCCCTGCACTGTGGCAGACAGTGCCTTCTCCCTATCCATAATGACCTCTTGGCAGGTCTTCCAGAATTCAAGCAACTGATCCTCATAGAGTGGAGGATCAATGGTTAGGGAGGTGAAGTAGTTGGACAGAGATAAGAAACGGCAAACCTCTGAGAAATGAGGATATTTCTCAGAGCGTAACAGAGCAACTTGATTGTGTTGTCTGTGTAGCTACATGGTAAAGTTGGGATCATTTCTGTGAGCAAGGTTGGCCATTTAGGGAAACCGTTGGGTTTATATGTGAGAAAGATTTCAGATAAAGTTTAATGAAAGAGGATAAACTTTGAAATCTGGATGTCGGTCCCACCTCTGAAAAAGTAGTTTACTTTTTGCTCAAAAAGTAGTTTTCTTGGAAAACAAAAAGCTTCCGAAGGTTAATTATCTTCGGAAGTTTTAATTAAAAAGCTTCCGAAGCTAAAATGACTTCGAAAGAATTTCCTGAGAGGTTTGAAAATTTTGCTTCGAAAGAAAAATTAAAACTTGAGTGCTTTGTGTATAAACTAACAAAGCTTCCGAGAGTTAATTTTGCTTCGGAAGTAAATGGTCCTTGAAAATGATTAAGTGTCTGAGACAAGATTTTTAGCTTCGGAGGATAAATTTGAAAACTCTTCCGAAGGTAAATTTCTTAGACAGTTATTTATTTTGAAGGCATGATTTACTTCCGAAGTTAAAAACATAACTTCCGAAGTATCAAAAATTTTCAAAAAATCTAAGGAAAATCTTCAAAAAGAAAATTTCATCCAAAGAAAATATGAGCTTATGAAAGTGATGAAGTAGACAACTTAGGACACACATATTTTAAGAAATAATAAGAATTAGTTTTAACAAAGATCTACTCAAGGTTGATCATCTCAATAGCTGATATAAGATATTTAAATCTCTGTTCATCAAAAGCCTTTGTAAACAGATCAGCATATTGTTCATCTGTGTGAACCTTGATTAGTTTAATTAATCCATTTTCTTAGTTATCTCTTATTAAATGATATCTGATATTGATATGCTTTGTCCTTGAGTGCTGCACAGGGTTTTCTGTGATTGAGATAGCACTGTTGTTGTTTATGTGAATGGGAGTCTCCTTGAAGTTTAACCCATAGTCCAGCATCTGATTTTGAATCCAAAGTACTTGAGCACAGTAGCTTGCAGCAACAATGCATTCAGCTTCAGCAGTTGATGCAGAGACACAGGATTGTTTCTGGCATTGCCATGAGACAACCCTTCTACCAAGAAATTGACATCCCCGAGATGTAAACTTTGCAGTCATGTTGCAACCACCATAATCACTATCTGTATAGGCATACAGATTGAAGTCAGAATTCTTGAGATACCATAGTCCAAGTATTGATGCTCCTTTGAGGTATCTTAGAATCCTCTTGACAGTGATAAGGTGAGACATCTTAGGGTTGGCTTGATATCTTGCACAAATACATGTAGCAAACATGATATCAGGCTGCTAGTAGTAAGATACATAAGAGACCCAATCATAGCCCTATATAAATGCTCATCTACACACTCCCCTCAAGATCAGGACCAAAAGAGTGGTTTCTGGCTATGGGTGTCTTAGAAATCTTATAGTCAGTCATATTAAACCTCTTGAGTATGTCCTGAACATACTTTGACTGACTTATGAAGATGCCATCTTCAACTTGCTTCACTTGAATTCCCAGAAAGAAATTGAGTTCCCCCATGGCACTCATTTCAAATCTGTCTTTCATCAGCTTCTCAAAGTCTTTGCAGAGCTTTGGATTAGTTGAACCAAAGATGATGTCATCCACATATACTTGAACCAACAATATGTCTTTTCCTTGTCCTTTGATGAAGAGAGTTCCATCTATAGTACCCCTCCTGTATCCATGTTTACATAGATACTCAGACAGTGTCTCATACCACTTCCTGGGTGTCTGATGCAGCCCATAGAGAGCTTTGTCAAGCTTGTAGAGATAATCAGGATGATCAGGATCTACAAAACAGGTGGTTGTTTGACATAAACCCGTTATCTATCACTCCATACAAAAAGGCACACTTCACATCAAGTTGAGAGACCTTGAAGTTCTTGGATGCAGCAATGCCAGGAATATCCTAACGCTTCTAATCTTGCCACTGGAGCAAAGACATCAGTGTAGTCAATCCCTTCTTCTTGTGTGTATCCTTGAACAACCAGTCTAGCTTTGTTCTTGATGATGATGCCTCTATCATCTTTCTTGTTCGTAAACACCCATTTGGTTCCAATGGTAGTCTTCCCGGAAGGAAGAGGACAAAGGTTCCAAACTTTCTGCCTTTTGAATTGAAGCAGCTCTTGTTGCATAGCTTCAACCCAACTTCCATCCTTTAAAGCTTCATCAACTTTCTTTGGCTCTATCTGGGATAGAAAACAAGAGTAAAGACAAACATTTGCTTCATGGGTTTGTCCTCTTGTGTTTACCCCTGAGACAACATCTCCAATGATGTTTGTGGTAGGGTGAGACTTATGGATCCTAAGCTGAGGGATCACAGTAAGTTGTTGAGAAATATCTAAATTTGAAAATTTTAGATCTGGCATAGATGTTTCTCCACCACATCAGCACACTTTTCAAGTGAAACTTGATCCAAGCAGTGTGTGACATCATTGATGTTCTCATCTATGGTGTGGTTAGTGGCATCAAGAAATTCTTGGTCACTGTCACCATCACCATGTTGTCTTCCACAGTTGAGGTGTTCTTATCTGGTTGTAGAGCCTCTGAGCTGGAATTTGAAGGCATACCAGATTTATCAGCTGAATTTGTCATTGTTGGGCTGACAAAAACCTCATTTGCAGAAGTGGTTCCAACTGGAGCTGCAGATATATGTCTTGAAGATCTTCCTAGCTCAAATCTTGGATCAGGATCTTCTGTATTTAAATTTTCTGCAGATTCTGAAAACTTCTTACAAGATTTGTTAAAACAGTTGGTAACCAAATCAAGATCAAACAACCAATCGGACCAGAACCAGCAACCAAGGTGTGTGTTCATTGAAAGTCATATTGGCTGACTCCTCAATAATTCTAGTTTTGAGATTGTACACTTTATAAGCCTTAGCTTGGGAAGAGTATCCAATAAAGTGTCCATCATTTGATTTCTCAGCAAACTTGGCAATTTGATCTTTGGTATTCAAGATGGTGCAAGGACATCCAAATGACCTGAGAAAACCAATGAAAGGTCTCCTCTTGTACCAAAGTTCATAAGGAGTTTTGCCATGAGTCTTAACTACTAAAACTCTGTTCTGCACATAGCAGGCAGTGTTGACTGCCTTTGCCCAGAAGGTGATGGGCAGTTTAGAGTCAGACAGCATGGTTCTTGCAGCTTCAATCAGTGTCTTGTTTCTCCTCTCAGCAACATGCTGAGGAGTCCTGGGAGCACTAAATTGTCTTGTAATACCCTTTTCATCACAGAATGTATCAAGGCTATGGTTCTTAAATTCGGTTCCTTGATCACATCTTATGATCTTGACCTTGTGATCAGATTGATTCTCAATCTTTAAGATGAAATTCTTTAGAATCTCAGGAGTCTCATCCTTAGTTCTAAGGAAGAAAACCCAAGTGAATCTTGTAAAGTCATCTGTGATCACTAGACAGTATAAGGTCCTTCCTAAACTCATTACACTGGTGGGGCCAAAGAGATCCATATGTAACAGGTGTAGGGGTGTAGTGATGGAGTTCTGTTCCTTAGCTTGTGAGATACCTTATGTTGTTTCCCTTTCAGGCATGCAACACAGTGGTCATCACTTGTAAACTCATTCTTTGGCATTCCAGTTACCAAATCATGCTTTATCAGTTTATTATTCATGTTCTTAAAGTTTACATGGCACATTTTTTATGCCATAGGAAAGACTCATCACTGTTGGCTTTAGACAGAAAGCATGAAACTTCTCTAGAGGGAGAGGTTTCTTGCAAATCCATCTTGTACATGTTTCCTTTCCTGGGGGCTCTAAGCAGGATATGCTCATGAGGAATGACCACACCAGGCTTAAGAACAATGCACTCATGCTCAGTAAAGAGCATGTTATGACTCTGATCACAAAATTGAGATACACTCAGAAGATTGTATCCAACTCCTTTACAAAGTTTACCTTTTCTATGCTGAGCTTACCATTTGTGACCTTGCTCCTTCCAGAAATGTAATTGCCTTCATCTCCTCCAAAAGCAACTAGTCCTCCATCAACCCTTTCAAAGTTCAGGAGTAGTGACCTATTGTCTGTCATGTGCCTGGAGCAGCCACTGTCTATGATCCAGACATTTCTGTCTGTCTTCAGTTGTCCCTGCACAAAGAGAATGGTTAATTACATCTGGAAACCCAAGCCTTGCTTGTCTTGGGCTTATTTGCAGAAGGAAATTCAACAGTAATAGACCCTATGGTTGTACTAAGAGGATCTTGAGCTGTTGTTGATGGAGAAATTTTAGTCACTTGGTCTTTCTTAGACGTCCACACCACCTTTAGAGTCTTGGACTTGACCTTCAAAACTTTAGAAGCTTTTGAACTTCAGAAGTTTTGATGACTGAACCTTCGGAAGATTCTGCAGACACTGCAGTAGACTTCAGTGCTTCGGAAGAACTCCTTTCTTCCGAGACCAAATATTCTTCCGAAGAGAATTTTCCACTTCCCTTCTTGTTAGATTTGGAACTTTCGAAGGAAACGGTTTTTCCTTCCGAAGCTTGAATCTTCTTAAACTCTTTGAAGCCTTTGTTTTGGCCATATGGACAGTACCTTTAGGATTGAAGGGACAATCCTTGGCAATGTGAGTGGTGCTGTCACACATACACAATTCATCTTCTTCTTCACAAGAGCCTTGTCTTGAGAGTAAGACTGTCTTTGGTCACTTCCCTTCTCCACCTTCATCTTTGCAGATGCTGAGACAGTCCTCTTGGGCTGAGGACTGTGCTTGGAGTTTGATGGTCCAGGCTGTGCAGCAGTGGTACACAGCAGATCAGTTTTCTTCTTGCTACTGAGATGAGTTGAACAAGAACCAGAACTCTTAGCAGAAGAGGTTTGGTTGATGTCTTCAGTCCTACCACTTTAACCCTGCAGAAATAAAAACTTGTTTCTGCTTAGAGTCAAAAGTAGCCTTGATCTCTTGAGCATTTCTTGCCTTTCTTTTGCTCTTTTTGATCAAGTTCTTTCTCATGGACTTGGTCATCACAGTCTTCACTTTCTCCTTAGAAGGATAGTGGCCCTTCTTGGAATCCTCCTCTTCACTCTTTGTAGAGGGATTCTTCACTATCTCTTCTTCATCCTCCTCACTCATTGTATCTATGAGAGGAAGCTCATCTTCCAAGTTCCACGTCGGAGAGTCTTACTGATAAGATTGTGTGTGGAGGAGCTATCTCATTTGATCCCAGTCCTGCTGTTTTGATAGCACACTTTGTTGTACAGGGATGAGGATATCAGTTCTTGAAGGTCTCCTCTTCAAGAACACTCTTTTCTGCCCAGGCTTTGCTGATCACAAGCTCAGCCTGGCACTCAGTAACTTGTTATGAGATCTTTAATTTGAGTTCTAAAATCTATGTGTTCATATTTTAGAACTGAAATGGTTTTCTCTAATCCTCTATTTTCAGCTTATAATCATTTTCAGACTTTCTAAAATCAGATTTTAAAATGTTTAAGGACTCAACATCAGATCTCAGTTCCAAGCTATAGGACCTGTACCTGTTAACTTTAGCAATGCATTCAGGAGTACATAGATGTTCCAATACCTTGGCTTCATCATGATCTACCATCAGTGCTTGGTTTGGAGAAGCATCTTCCACCTGAAAGCTCCAGTCAAAGCCTCCTTCTTCAATAGCAACAGCAGCTTGCTGCTTTGGACTTCTCATTATGGAGAGTTTTGTCAGTGTAGTTTTGTCTGGATTGTGTTTGGCCACCATTTGTTCTAGGTGCCTTACACTCTCTGGAAAAGTGGCCCATCAAGTTATAGTTGTAACACTTGACTTTGCCTTTGTCCAGTCCAAACTTTCCACTGGTTGCATTGCTTGGAAACTTCCTCCAGTCCTCTTGTAGAACTTCTTGGCTTGTGAGTGAGAAGAGCGATCTGCTGGACTATTTCCATATATCCAGATCATCTGGATGATACAATCCAGGCTTCAAGAGTGAAAAGAGAGTTGCCACACTTTCATCAGAAGACACAAAAGCTTGAGAAAGCTTGTCTCTTGGAATGGGCTTCCTTGAGTGTAGTTCTCCTTGGTGTCTCTAGGAAGGTGATGAAAGGACCCTTGGGTGAGTTGTCAGGTAGCATAAGAGATGATGTTTGGGTTCTATGCTATCCCTTTCAACCACATGTAGGGCTGAACCCATTTGATTGTTGGAGTTGCCAGATGAACCTTGCATGTTCCATCTCCATCTGGTAGCCACTGAGAATCCCATATACTCTGTCAGAGTAAGAGTTTTGAGATTTTCAGTTCTCTTGATCACCACACAGTAGTGTGTCCATTGCCTAGGAAGTGAGGACATGACTTCCTTACAATGTCTCTGTTTTCAAGAGAAACTCCTCCCATCACAAGGGTATCCACAATCTCAACATACCTGAATTACTGCTGAGTCATGGTCTCACCTGTTTGAAGGTGAAGTTTTCAAACTGCTGCTTCAGGAGATCCTTCTTGTTCTCCTTGGATTCAGAAGAACCCTCATACATCAGTTTCAGTGCATCCCACAACTGCTTGGCTGTTTTGCACTTCTTGAAACCTCTGTACATAGAGTTTGGAAGGGCGGTTTTGAAGAGCTGTCATGGCTTTTCTGTCTATCTCTACTCTCTTCCTATCTTCATTAGAGTAGTTAGCCACATCTTTGGGAATCATACCAGCACCAGTAGCAGAAGGTGTGCTGGGTATTAAGGTCCATTCTCATAGACTCCCACATTCTTGAATCAAGAGACCTGATGAAACCTTCCATTCTTAAACACAGGTGTCCAACTCATCAAGAGTGATCAGTGGGGACTGTGTTCATGGTTTCAGTTTCCATATCAGTTTTGGAAATGGCTGCCATTTGAAAAGTTAGTATTTGTGCGTGTGAGGGATCTTAAGATGGTGAGATCTTATATCAAGAGCCTGGAATGCTCTGATACCAAATGCAAGAACGTTGAAGGGTATAATTACAACACAACAACACAAGAGGAGATAAACTAAACTTAGATCAAATAGTAAACTGGATTACCCAAGTAGTGACACTAAGAACACAAGTAATATAAGAGACAGAACAGAGAACACAAGTATTTGGTTTTCAAGAATGTAGTATATTTCTTCTCTATGTTCTATTACAAGTGTTACAAGAGGCATATTCAAAAGATACAAAACATGGGATACTTATACAACATCCTACAGCCGGCCGCTATACTTTGAAAGCTAGCTGGATACAATTGACTAGACACACACAAATCAATTGTAAGTCAAAAGGCAGATTGCCTTTTGACTTGTGACTATGACATGCCTAGCTCACATCCTTATCTAGTACAAAAAGGATAAAGTACATAAAGTAGAAATTTACAGACTCAAGACCTCAATGTACAGTTACCAAAAACATGGACTTTTTCACCAAACCATGTTATTGGTGACTTGCAGAGTTGTAGCGGAAAAGGGTCCAGCTTTATGGAACAGTACATCAGATAAAACATGTTACTAAAAGTCTTCGGAAGAAATCTGTCTTCATGAACTCCAAGCTTCGGAAAACTTTGTCTCTGAGGCTTCGGAAGACTTCATCTTTGGCTTCGGAAGATGTTGGTCTTGGCTTCGGAAGATTTCACACTTAGAGTATTTCTGTTGCACATGTGAAACTTCCGAAGCATTCTACTTCAATGCACTAGTGCAGCATGCAAGAAAGACTAAATATGTTTAGGTTGCATCAGCCTCTTCATTAGACTCTACAATATTAATAAATCACTTTTTTAACACTTGTTATTTTTTTAAACATTCTTACTTTATTTTCCTTTCAAAAAGGTATTAAAGTAATTTAAACACTCAAACAATTTCTCTCTTTTTTTCATAAAAATTAATTTGGTCAATTGATATATTATTTTCTCTCATCTATATTTTTTAATCAAACTATATTTTTAAAAATAAATTTTATTAAGAAAATTAATATTCATATATTTTAAAATATTGAACCTTTTGAAACAAAATATTTTAAATCAGTCTTTTTTTAAAATAGTTATAAAATATGAAATTTTCTAAAAGCAGTTTTATTAAACAACCAGAATAATTAAAAACTTGAGTTTTTAATAAACAAGATTTTTATAAACAATAATTTTTATAAGAAAATCTTAAAACAAATATTTAAAAATGAAACTATTTAAATAAGAGAGTTTAAAAATAATATAATTGTTTTATCTCTTGAATAAGTACGATTATAATTTATACATATCTTATATAAAATATCGTACTGTAACTTTTCATGTTTATTACTAACTATAATCCATTATAATAATGAGTTTCTAGACTATCTATTTATCTATATATCTATCCATCTAAACCTATCTATTGTTTATTTACTTGAAATAACTATGCATATGCAATTATAATCATATTTTATCTTCAAACATGATTTATAATTCATAAATTTTTATTATTAATTATGTAACACCCGATTATTTCCTTTGAAACCAAAGAAAGAAGAAAAAGAAAGAAAAAGAAAGAATAAAGGAGAAAAGGCATTTTTCCCAAAGTTGAGGGGTATAATGCGGCAAAAAGGACAAAAGTTGGGAAGAGTGGGTGTAAAGGGGATGGCAGCCCACTCTCCCCTCATTCCACCCATTCAATCGGCCAGGAAGGAGAAAAAAGGGAGAAAGGGCAAAAGCATTGGGTTTTTGAAGAATCAAGATGCAAAAGTCGAAGTCAAGCGGGTTTGTAAGAAACTCTACTCGAAGAGGCTGCTAAGGTGAGTTCTAGGACCCCTCTTTTACACATTTTTGACTGATTTTGGGGCTGGAACACATAGCAAATCGTTTTTGGTTGTGTTGGGGTGTGGAACCCGTTTATGTGTATGTTTGTGTGGTTGTGCGAATGGGTGGGCTCATGTTTGGACTTGGGATGCTTGAATGATGTTGTGGTTGTGTTTCTAGGGCTTCGGATGGTTGGTTTAAGTCTAGAACAGGTTAGAAAGGGGCTGGAGGCTGAAATCTGCAATTCAGGTTCGAAGAGACTGCATTCTGCACCCAGCTAGGGCTCATGCGACTGGAAGCCATGAGACCGAATGACATGCGACTGGAGGCCATACGGCCGAAAGGCATACGACTGAAGGTCATGCGCCTGATAGTCATGCGACTGGAGGAAATGCGGCTGAAGGTCATGTGACTGGAGGAAATGCGGCCGAAGGTCATGCGACTGAAGCCCATAAGCCCGAAGGCCATGCGACTGGGGTCATACGTATGGAAGTTATGCGCCTGAAGGCTATGCGACTGAAAGTCCATACGCCCATAGTGCCCATGCGTCTGGAGACTCTCCATGCGTCTTAGTGCTCATTCGCCCCATAGTGTCCATACGCCTAAGTGTTCTCATGCGCCTGGAAGGCTATGCGATTGAATAGGGTCCATACGCCCAAATATGGCTCATGCGCCCGAAAGAACTTAGTTTATTTTCTGATTTTCGGTGGAAAAGTGTTATGTAGGCTTTGACTTGGAAGATTCCCGGGGGTTCAGGTAAGTTGACTTTTGAGGTCATAGATGATATGATAGGCATGTGTGAGAATATATGATTGATGCTTATGCATGATGGTATGTATGATGTATGTTATGTATGTGTGATGGTGCCTTGTATGGTATGTTATGTATGTTCATGTTGATGTTCCTTGTTAGGTATGATTATTTTCCCGTGGCTTTACGTTGAATGTTAATGAATGAAATGAAAAGTATTATGTAACGTAAAGTGGAAGATAATGAAAGAGGAACGTAATGAAAGAATGCATGCATTAATTATCGAATGAAAGTAAGAAAAGCTTGCAAGCAGAATATACGGAGGTGCACGACTCTAAAATGTCGTAAGCTCAACTGTGTGTGGTTTAGCTAACCCATAAGAATGCACGCAGGGGTCCAGTCTTTGTGACCGACCAACAATATAGTACGTGGATTATAGTGAATACTCACCCCAGTACTGGTGCCAGGCTATGTGCGTTGTGGAAGTCAATTATGATTTCCGGCCCGTTTTGTGCATACGTTTGAGGTATAGCGGATGATATTGATTCGGAAAGAGGTAAAGAGATAAAGAGATAAAGGAACAATGTGATGAACAATAAAAGAAGATAATAATGATATTATTTATGTGTACGTACGTTGTGTTATCATGTACGAATATATAGTGTGATTTGATAAAGAGGAAAGAACGGCTTTAAATGAAAGTAAGGTATTTTTTTTTTGTTTTAAAACCAGAACTTATTTAGCAATGTTGACTTTTATGTGTTTCCAGTTGGCAGGTAAAGGTTGCTGAGGATGGCACGGGGTGGCTACTTGGCTCTTTTTGGATGACATCCATTTTTATAATGATTTTGTGATGTAATGCAACAAGTATTTTGTAACCTGATAACGATGTATTAATTTGCAAAAGCTTTTATAATGAAATGAAATGTTAGTTTTAATGTTTCTGCTGCAATATTTTCTTTAAATTAATGAAATTATATGTTTTATGTGCGATGAATGATCAGCTGTGAACGTCCTAGGAACGAGGACTTACAAATTATTTATTATTTTATTTATTCCACCCGTGTAATACACAAAATACTAACCTAATTTTTATATAAATTGATATTTGCTCTAAGCAAATTATATAAGCCTTATTTGAGATTGCTTATTTAGACCTCCTTTTGATTTGTCAAAAGAAGTTTTAAGAAGTTGGAATTTATAATTTCTCAAAAACTTCTTCTCCCATCCAAACATAATTTCACCTCTTTTTAATTTATTTTATTTTCAAAAATTAAAAGGAGTTTCAAGAATTAATCCCCAACGTACCGGCAAACACAAACCAAGAAGAAGCGGATGATTTACAGAAAGAAGAAGCCGATGATTTACAGAAGCATCGGAAAACGCGATCGGAACTTCTTCCTCAACCTACTCACCACCGTCGCCACCCAACCCCATCTCCGTCAAACCCACGCCCAAATCATCCTCAACGCCCTCAGCTCCGACTTACCCACCATCACCAAACTCGTTCAAAGACTCTCCGACACAGGCCACATCTCCCACGCCACCCTCATCTGCTCCAATTTCCCACACCCAGATCTCTTCCTCCACAATGTCATCATCAGAGCCCTCTCTCGCAACAATCATCACTCCGACTCACTCTCAATCTACCGCCAGTTGCGCCACAACACCACCCTTCGCCCCGATTCCTTCACCTACGCCTTCGTCATCTCCGCCGCATCGAATCTTGATAGTGTTAGATTGGGGTTATTGCTTCACGGGCACGCGATTGTTGGTGGGGTTGGGTCGGATGTGTTTGTTGGGTCTGCAATTGTTGATTTGTATCTGAAGTTTGGGCATGTGGGGTATGCGCACAAGGTGTTTGATGAAATGCCTGAACGAGATACTGTGTTGTGTAACGCTATGATCTCGGGGTTGGTTAGAAACGGGTGTGTTGAGGAGGCGGTTTTGGTGTTTAAAGATATGATCTTGAGGGGGGTTCGGTTTGATTCCACCAGTTTCGCGGCTGTGCTTACTGCGGCTGCTGAGTTGCAGGAGGTGAAAGTGGGGATGGCGGTTGAGGGTTTGGCGGTGAAGCTTGGGTTTCTTTGGCATGTTCATGTGCTTACGGGGTTTGTGTCGTTGTATGCGAAGTGTGGGGATTTGGTGACTGCAAGATGTTTGTTTGAGATGATTGAACTCCCGGATGTTGTAGCTTACAATGCTATGATTTCGGGGTTGAGTTGTAACAGAGAGATGGCGTTGCTGTTGATCTTTTTAGAGAAGTGATGGTTTTGGGACATGGAGTGAATTCGAGTACTGTAGTTGGTTGATTCCTGTGTTTTATCCCTTTGGTCATTTGATTTTAACAAGTACAATCCATGGTTTTAGTTTGAAAAGCAATTTGATATCTAAAACTTCAGTTGCGACCGCATTAATAACGGTTTATAGTCGACTTAATGAGATTGATTCGGCAAGAAAGCTGTTTGATGAATCCCCTGAGAAAAGCTTAGCAGCATGGAATGCTATGATCTCTGGTTATGCCCAAAATGGAGTAACCGATAAGGCAATTTCACTCTTCCAAGAAATGCAAAAATTCAAGATTAACCCGAATCCCACGACGATCACCAGTATTCTTTCGGCATGTGCTCAACTTGGTGCTCTAAGTTTAGGAAAATGGGTTCATGATTTAGCAAAGAAGGAGAATTTTGAGTCGAATGTTTATGTTTCAACTGCTTTAATTGATATGTATGCCAAATGCGGACGCATACAAGAAGCCCGTGAATTGTTTGACACCCTAACACAAAAGAATCCGGTGACATGGAACGCCATGATCTCTGGCTACGGTCTCCACGGTCATGCACACGAAGCCCTTAAGATTTTTAACAAAATGGTGGATTTAGAAGTACCCTTAACTGGAGTCACTTTTGTTTCTGTTTTATACGCTTGTAGCCACGTGGGATTGGTAAAAGAAGGAGAGGAGATTTTCTACAAAATGGTTCAAGATCATGGGTTCAAACCATTACCTGAGCATTACGCATGCATGGTTGACCTATATGGTCGATCTGGAGAATTACAAAAGGCATTGACTTTTATCAACAATATGCCTGTTGAACCGGGTCCTGCTACATGGGGTGCACTGCTTAGTGCTTGCAAGACTCACAAGAACACTGATTTAGCGCGATTAGCATCAGACAAACTATTTGAATTAGACCCTGAAAATGTCGGTTATCATGTCTTACTCTCAAACATACACACTGCTGACAAGAATTATCATGAAGCTGCTTCGGTTAGACAGGTGGTCAAGAATCAAAATCTTGTAAAGACTCCTGGATGCACTTTAATAGAAATAAAGAAAATCCCACATGTATTCACTTCGGGCCAACGATCTCATGAACAAACAGAAGCGATTTATGCAGTGTTGGAGAAATTAATGGGTAAAATGAGGGAAGCTGGATTTCAGACAGATACAGTGACAGCTTTGCATGACGTTGAAGATGAAGAGAAAGAATTAATGGTGAAAGTTCATAGTGAGAAACTGGCGATTGCTTTTGGGCTTATGAACACCGAATCAGGAAGTGAGCTTAGAATCATGAAAAACCTCCGGGTTTGCATAGATTGCCATAACTTTACTAAGTTTGTATCCAAGATCACTGAAAGACTGATTGTTGTGAGGGATGCAAATAGGTTTCATCATTTTAAAGATGGTCAGTGTTCTTGTGGAGACTATTGGTGAAAGTATTGTGTTCATTGATGGTTTAAGGCGGAGTTTGGATCATTGATGGTTTAGGGGGTATGTTTGGATCGCTGATAATATGAGTAGGCGTTCTGATTGCTGATAATATAAGGGTGCGTCTGGATTGTTGATAAATTAACCGGGCATTTGGATGGTTAATGAAATGGAATTATGGTTTTTATCTGATCAAACTGATTCATTTCTTATGTGAGATATAAACTTCTCTGGAATGTTGAATTCCCTTGGAACCAAGAAATTAGAGGCAAAAATTGAGGATTTCATAAAATGTAATTTGGATAGTTTTTATTTCCAATTACGTATGTATGAATCAAATAAAAGTTTGAAAATGAATTCTTAGAAATTTATTCAAGTCACTTCATGTTATTTCATTCACGATTCGAAAGATATATATTAGAAACACAAAAGAATAAAGCTGAATTTTAATGCATTTCATTTCATATCAATGAGATTCGTGGGTTGATTCTGTTAACCCAATTTAGTTGGTTGATAATTTCTATTACAAGCATCTGTTTAAAACCAGCAAACCGTCTAGATAGAAGTGGACAGTACAATTTGATGTATATTTAGTTCGGTTTACAATATGGTTTTAATAGTTTGGTAGTTTAACAAAATCAGTTCAAACAGCTAGACGCAACAGTCAACTGGTCAAACCACTAAAACCGCCATACCCACCCAACTTAACCAGTTTGGTTTATTTTTTTTATAAACCAAGTTAGCGGTTTAGCTCAGGATTTTCATCAAAACCGACTGAATCAAACCATAAACACTGATTTCTATCACTTTCAGAAATCTCTATGAGCCAAATGCACCTCAAGTACCTATACGTATTTGTGGCTTCTATTGTTGAAATAAGCACTTCCTCAACGTAGATACACATAAACATATGTTTATTTATCAGACGAAAAGGTACCAAGTAACATCATCATCGACTAATGCTCTTGTAATAATGACAAGTGTTGGATTAATTCAAAAAACCAAGTATTTGATTTAGAGTAAATTAAAGCTTGCGTCCTTAAACCATTCTCGGTCTGCTAAATATAGTCTGTTAACTTTTAGACTAGACGTAGTGGACATTTTGGGGACTTAAACAACGTGATATGGATACAAATAAGGTTTCAAACACCATTACAGGATGATTAAAAAGAGCTTTAAACCCATAAGATGTTGAGTACTTAACGGGCACCAAACACAACTAAACAACCACTACACATTCTTGTATGTAGTCTTTTGTGAAAAACTCATTATTCACAGATCAGTCTAAATCAGATTACTACGATCAAACACTCAAATCATTATTAACAAGAATTCACTCTTCTATATAACTTTTTAAGCATGAGCTTTTAAATCCATTTTATTGGGCTTCTTCTATAAGTCTGTCATTTCAATAGAATTCAGATCCAGACTTTAAATTTAGAAATCTAATAAGTCAATTAGATCAACTTGATTGGCATGAAATTCAATTAACCCAAATAGCCCGAAATTTAATTTGATGAACACCCCTCAACAAATTGAAAATTGGAGCTTCAAGTTTATAAAAAGCCATTGACCAATTTAACAAAAAAAATGACTCAGAAATCTTGAGCTTGGTTGAAAGTTGTAGGCCTCGAAATTAGAACTACTTTGACTAAATCAAGTTCTATTCGACCTCATAACAAGTATGGAACTTTTCTTTACGCTAATATTAACCATCAACTAAGTGCACAAGGACTGGTACGTTTCTGGTAAATGTTAATACGCAAAAAAAAACATTATGAGGCTTACAAGATGTTTAAAGTTTCATTGGTTTTACAGTTTTTTTTAAAAGGCTTCATGCAGATTTCTTCTACTTACCAGCTGCTGGTAGTGTCGGAATCACGGGACTGATAAAAATCATCCGGTCTCACTATGTTCACATCCTCAAATTCATTGTCATCTGAGAGTAAATAAAAACCCCAATCGTTTCAATATAGAAGTCATAAAAAACAATATATAGAAAAACATAACATAAAATGACCAGTTGGTGTGTCGATAATTATTAGGGATTATGTGGGTTTTTGATCGAAACACCATAGCAAGGGTGTCTGCAATATGTTCAATAAACACTTCTCTGACATTTTTTTCCATAAAAACTTGCAAGACAGCAGTTTTGATTATCTAATTATAAATGGGTCGATATGGGTTGTTTTGTAACTCAAATTGGTCAAATCTGGATACTTTAGCTAAAAGGGGTACGAGTCGAACAGGTTGAAAGCTGTTCGAAGCAGATTTTAAAGCATACATACATTATTGGAGTAATTTATTATAACAAAAGTACCACGCCAATCATTTATGGAAAATGGACAAAGAGTAGATGCATCATCCCAACCCAGTTCAGCTCATTTCATTTGTACCAAAAAGAGAACAGTTTCCCATTTTGACATTTTACCCAATCATATTGCCATCTCCTCCACCGGGAGGGTGTTAAACAAACAAAAGACATCCATAAGATACCGAATAAAGAAGGTACCAAGCAAAAAAATATTCTGAAAAAGATGAGAAGAATCACCTTTTCGCAGGACAAGAGCCACAACAGCATCATTTTCAACCTACAAAAACATGGAGGGAGATGATGAAAACAATAACCGGATGAAGACAACACTAACTACAATGGCAACGGGTTAAGCGACCATATCCCCATATATAATTACACTCCCATCCTGCCCTGGGTCCACCTTAGTCCATCTATCCGGGCCCAGATCACCCCCCCAAAAAAAACCCCAACCCCACCCCACCCACTCCCACCACATTACATTACATGCCATCCGTAGCGCTAAGAGATAAAACATATATACAGTTATCCTTGAAGTATATACTACATTATTACAAAGTTAAAAGATTGTAGAAGAGCATGATAAACAAAAGTATAAAACATAAAAAAGAAGACCCAAAACCTTTTGATCTGCCAATGTCTTTGAATCATCCAAGACTTCTCCAGATGATACTAAAATGAGGCGCTGATCATTAATTGGTTGATCAATGAGGTCATGCAACTTTTGCTTAATGTCTAGGATCTTCTCGGTAGCATCGCATTGAATGAAATATGTTGTCTTATTGCGCTTAACACGAATATACATAGCCTGCGTCAAGGTCATAAAAGAGAAAAAAGTTATTTTTCATAAGGAATATAATTAAGAAAACATAATGAACACTTCTAGCGAAGTCAACGATAACGGTTAACCTTCCACTTCAAAGTGGCTGCATGCAACATTCCGACACTTATCTATTTCATGTATTAGATATGATGTAATTTTTTCCCATGGCACATATATAATCATTAACAAGAGCAAGCAATTAATTGTAGTTGGGACTTAGGACAAACATATCATGATTTACCAAAAAGAAAATTAAAACTCCAAACCAAAATCACAAAGGACTAAACATGCCTCCTGTGATATAAAAAAAGGAACCTCAAAACAACAGTATTAAGATCCAAGCAAATAATAAATTGGCTGTCAAGCATGGTTCAAGACAAACAGATTCAAGCCATATTCCAGCCAAATCTGAATATTCCAGCCAAATTCCGGTCTTAACAGCTAAAACTAGTCTAAAACATCCATAAATAGCCTGGAACCAGCCTAAAACAGTCTAAACGTCTAAAACCCCTAAAAGTACGTTTGTTGCCTTGCTTAAAAAAACCCACACTTCTTAAGCCCCTTGAGCCTTGGCCCAAAGCTCACCTCTTTGTGCCTTGAGTACAGCTAGCACCTTTAACTACCTAGATTCTACCATTAATTCTGTTGTTCTTTTTACCAAAAGATGTTGGCTTTATCCGTGTTGCTCTGTAACTCGAAGCAGTTCAATACCCATGAAAAAAAATAAATGGTATGGTCATCACGATCTTAAATGGAGGCTAACGTCACTCTTATAACACTAGTTACGAAAAGCCCGGCCTACTTCTACTACAATTGCAGGGCATCTCCTCAAAGCACATACGTACATTACTGCTTGTCGAATTAAGTTCTGATAGATTATCCTTTTTTGGTAGTAAATAATAAGTATAATGTGCCTCAAATAAAGGCAGAAACAAGATTACTGGTATTACATCATTATTCAAGAGACGACTTGAATAAAAAACTTTCTCTAATAAACAGCTCCCTTCAAACACAAGATTGATACAGATGTAGTTGCATCCAACACCACTTTTAACAGCTGTTTTCTTGTAATTTTAAAAACCATAGACATATTTAAGTCGAAATGAAACAAATTCGACATCCAAACTGAAAATGTAGCTTGTTTCTCATCATATCTAGTTTTCTGAGTTATATTAAAGATCCATTAGAATTGAAGATAAAAAAAACTACAACGTCTATAGAATTCAGCATCAAAACTACATCTGACAATGCTAGATGAAGAATCTCTTGATCTCGTGTAAAATTTGTATAATCAAGCCAGTTTTAGAGCAAAACTCCTAACTTTTGATCATTGCATGTAATCAAACGATCCTTTTCAGCATGCACTACCAATTTGATCATAAAAAACAGGTTTGTTTCTTGCTCTTATCGATCCTTAACAAAATCACTAAAGAAAAATTCCACCACAGAAATCGAACATCATGCAATTCTCTTACCACACTCAAGCTTCCATACCCACATCATCTTCGCTAATAACAACAATTTCGACGATTGATCTTGCTAATAGAGCAAATCAATACGGCAAGTCAAGCAAATTACACTTCAATCAGATTTTAGCCCTAAGTTTGACAACGGCAATCACAACTAATATCAAAATTCAATAACTAATGAGAGTGATCAATTAACATTGAAGGCAAGTTAATGAAGAGAAAAAAAAACAAACCATCTGAATGCTTTGAAGCTCCGACGACGGTCTTACACTCAAATGTTCAACCGAAAGCGGTAACTCGCCGGAGTCGTAGACGTAATTTAGGGCTTCTACTTCCTTTATATGCTAAAAAGAGTAAATTGCACCGATGTTCCTATGTTTTGAGAAAATAAATAAATAAATTACACTTGATGTAATAATAACTTAAAATGTATGCATTGGGTTCGGTTTAACAAATGATAATTCTTGTGTGGTGAGTCATGTTTGTGTGAGTTTATGTTTTAGAAAAAAATTTAGTGTGGATATAACAAGTTGAATATATATAGTTGTTGAATTGTTATATACTTCAAATCTAATTAGTTAGAAACAGTTCGTGCTTCGCGGCGATTGGCAACCGACACTAAACAACACTTTTTTGGCACACTCAAATAATGGTTATACATTAAATTCAAAGGCTCGGAGTAGATGGTTCATTACGACTGCAAACGGTGTGTTCACCACGCCGAAACAACGAACACCACGTCATTTGTTTCATCGTCATCACCTATCCATATGTGCCAAATGAAACAACTAGATCGTATTAGAGCAATTCCCAAACCAACAATCATCAACAAAACAATTTTGAGAAGTCTTCAAATAAGGCCATCCTTATATTCATCAACTTGAAATCTAGGTTATTACAAGAAGATACCCCACGAACCGAAGACACGACAACTAATCATCATTAACGGTCACAAATGAACATGTATCCATCATCATCGACCAAATTCACAACCCAAGAGAATGGGCTCAATTGAACCCACATTTATCATCACTGATCTAAGATACGCCAAAAGAAAATAGTCTCGGATGAACATAGGTTCATCGTCATTGACTCAAACAATTTGAGAGTTCTGATTATAGCCCTCGAGGATGATAACACATACGTCACTAAAGGCTAGTGTAAGGCTTATAGAAAGGCTGATGCACCCAAAAACAACCCAAGTGCCTCATGCATGCATGCACTTGGTACTTAGTAGAAGTTGTTTTGGAAGTTTTACACTCTACACAAGAAAATATTCTAAGTGTAAAATCTTCCGAAACCAAAACCAATATCTTCCAAAGCCAAATGAAGTGAATAGCGATTTCTTCTGAAGACTTAAAAGAACATGCTTTCTTTGATGTACTTTTGCATAAAGCTAAACCACTTTCAGCTGCAACTCTGAAGACTCACCAACTTATACAAGTTGGTGAAAGGTCCATGCTTTTCATTAGGGGCTTGAGTTTGTAACTTTCTACTTTATATACCTTTTATCCTTTTTGTAATTTATTAGGATGTGAGCTATGACATGTCATAGTGACTAGTAAAAGGCAAATCTGCCTTTTGACTTTACATTGATCTTGGTGTCTAGATTAATATTTCTAACTGGCCTTCAAAGTATGTCCGGTTGTAGGATGTAGTATAACGAATCTCAAGTCCTTGTATATTAATGTATGCTTTGTAACACTTGTAAAACAACTTGAGAAGCAATATAAAACAATCTTGAAAACCAATACTTTGTTGTTCTTGTAAGTATCAGCCTAGGGGGAGTTTGTAAAGTTTCATATAAGGCCGATGCAATCCAAATATTCAAAGTCTATCCTGCATGCATGCATAGAAGTACTAAGTGGAATGATTCAAAAGTTTCATACTATGCCTTAGAAAATATTTTAAGTGTGAAATATTCCGAAGGCAAGAAAAATATTTTCGAAAGCCAAATATGAAGTCTTGCGAAGCTTCAAAGACAAAGTCTTCTGAAGCCAACTTATGAAGACAGATTTCTTCCGAAGACTTTTGGGTACATGCTTTATCTGATGTATCTTTTATCATAAAGTTGAACCATCTTTCCGTTGTGACTTTGTTTGACTCACCAACTTTCATAAGTTGGTGAAAGGTCCATGCTTTTGGTGAACTGTACATTGAGGTCTTGAGTCTGTTGCTTTCTACTTTATGTACTTTTATCCTTTTTGTAATATACTAGGATGTGAGCTATGGCATATCATAGTTACTAGTCAAAAGACAATCTACATTGATTTTGTTGTTGTCTAGATCATGTATCCAGCTGGCCTTTAAAGTATGGCCGGCTGTAGGATGTAGTATAAAGTATCTCAGGTCCTTTGTATCTTTAACTTTTATGCCTTGTAAACACTTATAAGGAACTTGAGAGCAATATACAACATTCTTGAAACCAAACACTTGTGTTATTGTTTTTGTTCTTGTTCTGTCTCTTTATTACTTGTGTTTCTTAGTATCAAAGTGTGATTGTTTACTAATTCCCCATTTGATCTGTTAAGTGTTCTAACTCACTATCCTTATTGTGCGTTGTGTTGTAAGTGACCATCCTTTAAACGGTCCTACAATTGGTATCAGAGCATTCCAGGCTTTTGATTGTAAGATCTCACCATCTCTCACGCATACAAAATACTTAACATCTAAAATGGCAGCTATCACTAAAGCAGATATGGAAACTAGAACCATGACAAAGTCCTCACTGATCACTCCTGAAGACTTTGACACTTGGTGCCAAAGAATGGAAGGTTTCATCAAGTCACAAGACTTTAGGATGTGGGAATCTGTTGTCTCTAGACCTTACATACCAAACACATCCTCAGCTACTGGAGGTGGTATAATTCCAAAGGTTGTGGCTGATTACTCTTATGAAGACAGAAAAGAGTAGAGATTGATCAAAAAGCCATGACAGTCCTTCAGACTGCTCTTCCAAACTCTGTATACAAAGGTTTCAAGAAATGCAAAATAGCTAAGCAGTTGTGAGATGCATTGAAACTAATGTATGAAGGGTCTACTGAAGCCAAGGAAAACAAAAAGGATCTCATGAAGCAGCAGTTTGAAAATTTCACCTTTAAAACAGGTAAAACCATAACTCAACAATACTTCAGGTATGTTGAGATTGTGGACACCCTAGTGGATGTTGGAGTGACTCTTGAAAATAAGGGCATTGTAAGGAAGTTTATATCCTCTTTTCCAAGACAATGGACATATTATTGTGTTGTTATCAAGAGAACTGAGAACCTTAAGACTCTCGCTTTGATTGAATTGTATGGTATTATCAGTGGATACCAGATGGAGATGAACGTGCAAGGTTCATCTTGTAACTCCAGCAATCAATGAGTTCAGCCTTGCATGTGACTGAAAAGATAGCATAGAACCTCAACATCATCTTATATGCTACCCTGACAACTGATAAAAGGGTCCTTAATCATCTTTCCAGAGACACCAAGAGAAAGCTACACTCAAGGAAGCCCATTCCAAGAGACAAGCTCTTTACATGCCTTTATGTCTTCTGATGAAAGCACATGCAACTTTCTTTTCACCCTTGAAGGCCTGGATTGTATCCATCCAAATGATCTGGAATACATGGAAATAGTCCAGCACATGGCTCTTCTCACTCACAGAGCCAAGAAGTTCTACAAGAGGACACGAAGGAAGTTTCGAAGCAATACAACCAGTGGAAAGTTTGGGCTGGATAAAAGCAAAATCAAGTGTTACAACTGTAACCAAATGGGTCACCTTGCAAGGGAGTGCAAGGCAATAAGTACAATAGTGGCCAAGCACAAACCAGACCAAACTACACTAAGAAAGCCACCCAAAATGAGAAGCTTAAGCAGCATGTTGCAGTTGCTGTTGAAGAAGGAGGCTTTGACTAGAGTTTTTAGGTGGAAGATGTATCTCCAAACCAAGCATTAATGGATGACCATGATGAAGCAAAGGCATTGGAACATCTCTGTACACTTGAATGTATTGTTAAAGTTAATAGATACAGGTCCTACAACTTAGAGATGTGATCGGATCTTGAGTCCTTGAATATCTTAAAATATGATTTCAAAAGATCTGAAAATGATTATAAATTGAAAATAGCTGACTTAGAGAAAACCATTTCAGTTCTTAAACATGAGCACACCAATTACAAGACTCAGATCAAAGATCTCATAACCAAATTGACTGAATGCTAGGCTGAGCTTGTGAACAGCAAAGCCAGGGTAGAAAATTGTATTCTTGAAGAAGAGACCTTCAAGAATATTATATCCTCATCCTTGCATGAAAAAGTTTGTTATCAGAATAAGCAGGGACTAGGATCTAGTGAGATAGCTCCTCCACACACCATCTTATTTATAAGATCTCCCAGATGTGAAACTTGTGAAGATGAATAGATCCCTAGATTGAAGAGGATGAAGAAGTGATAGTGGAGAATGCCTCTGAGAAGAGTGAAAAAGAGGATTCTAAGAAGGATCACTATCCTTCTTAGGAGAGTAAGAAGACTGTGATGACCAAGTCTATGAGAAAGAACTTGATCAGAAAGAGCAAGAGAAAAGCAAAGAAGGCTCAAGAGATCAAGACCAACTTTAGCTCTAAGCATAAACAAGTTTTCATCTCTAAAGGATTTGAAGTGGTAAAGACTGAAGACACTAACTTGAACTCTAGTACCAGGAGTTCTAGTTCAATATCAACTCATCTCAGCATCAAGAAAAAGGCTGATCAGTTATGTACCATTGCTGCACAACCTGAACCATCCAACTCTAAAGGAAGTTCTCACCCTAAAAGGACTTCTACTGTATCTGTAAAGATAAAGATGGAGAAGGAAAGTTATCAAGTTTAGTCTTGTTCACAAAAGAAGACTCTTAGGAAGAAAAAGATGGAATATGTCATGTGTGAGAGCTCTTGTCATCTTGATAAGGATTGTCCTTACCACATGACCATGAAAGATCCTTCTAAGAGTTTCAAAAGGAAGCAAGCTTCGGAAGGAAAGACTTTTACTTTCGGAAGCTCCAAAATGAAGATGAAGGCAAGTGGAAAATTGCCTTCGGAAGAAAATTTGGTCTCGGAAGAAGGAATACTTCTGAAGCACTAAAGCCTGTTGTAGTGTTAGCAAGATCTTTCGAAGGTCCAGTCATCAAAACTCACGAAGTCAGTAAAACTTCCGAAGTATTGAAGGTCAAGTCTAGGCATCCAAAGGTGGTGTGGAAGTCAAGAAAGACCAAGTGACTAAAAGTTCTCCATCAACAACAACAAAAGATCCTCAAACATGACTATAGGATCTATCACTATTGCATTACCTTCAACTTATTTTGATAAACCCAAGACAAATAAGGCTTGGGTTTCCAAATGTAACGGATTATCTCTTTTGTGTATGAATAGCTAAAGACAAACAAGAATGTATGGATCACTGATAGTGGTTGTTCTAGGCACATGACATACAATAGGTCACTACTCTAAAGGTTTGAAAAGATTAATGGAGGACCCGTTGCTTTTGGAGGAGATGCTGGTGGTTACACTACTCGAAGGGGCAAGGTCACAAATGGTAAGCTCAATATTGAGAAGGTAAACTTTGTCAAGGAGCTTGGATACAATCTTCTGAGTGTATCCCAAATTTGTGATCAGAGTCATAACATGCTATTTACTGAGCATGAGTGCATTGTTCTCAAGCCTGGGGTGGTCATACCTCATGAGCATATCGTACCAAGAGCCCCCAGGAAAGGGAACATGTACAAGATGGACTTGCAAGAAACATCTCCTTATGGAGAAGTTTCATGCTTTCTGTCTAAAGCAATAGTGAAGAGTCTTTCCTCTGGCATAAAAGAATGTGCCATGTAAACTTTAAAACATGAATAAACTAATTAGAATGACTTGGTAACTGAAATGCCAAAGAAAGAGTTTACAAGTGATGACCACTGTATTGCATGCCTGAAAGGGAAGCAACATAAGGTATCTCACAAGTCAAATGAAAGAAACTCCATCACTACTCCCCTACACTTGTTACATATGGATCACTTTGGCCCCACCGATACGATGAGTCTAGGAAGGACCACTTATTATTTGGTGATCACAAATGACTTTACAAGATTCACTTGGGTCTTCTTTCTTAGAACTAAGGATGAGACCCCTAAGATTCTAAAGAACTTCATATTAAAGATAAGAATCAATCTGATCACAAGGTCAAAACCATAAGATGTGATCAAGGAAATAAATTCAATAACCAAATCCTTGATACATTTTGTGATAAAAAGGGTATTACAAGACAATACAATGCTCCCGGTACTCCTCAGCAAATGGTGTTGTTGAGAGGAGAAACGAGACACTGATTGAAGCTACAAGAACCATGTTGTCTGACTCTAAGCTGCCTATCATCTTCTGGGCAGAAGCAGTCAACGCTGCCTGCTATGTGCAGAACATATTTTTAGTGGTTAAGACACATGGTAAGACTCCTTATAAACATTGGCACAAGAGAAACCTTTTATTAGTTTTCTCAGGTCATTTGAATGTCCTTGCACCATCTTGAATATCAAAGATCAACTTGCCAAGTTTGCTGAGAAATTAGATAATGGACACTTCATTGGATACTTCCCAAGCTAAGGCTTATAGAGTATACAATCTCAGAACCAGAATAGTTGAGAAGTCAGTTAATGTGACCTGCAATGAACACACACCCGGTGTAAATGGTTCTTGTCCTGATTGGCTATTTGATCTTGATTTAGTTACCAACTATTTTAAAAAATCTTGTGAGAATGTTTCAGGGTCTATAGATATTTTACCCATAGGTGATCATGATCCAAGATTTGAGCTAAGAAGATCCACAAGTAGTACTACTTCAGCTCTAGTTTAACTAACTCTGCAAATGAAGTTTCTATCAGCACAACAATGAAAAATTCAGCTGATACATCTGAGATGCGTTCAAATTCCAGCTTAGAGACTCAACAACTAGATAAAGAAGCTTCAAATGTAGAAGATCATGGTGGTGGTGAAAGTGATCAAGAATTTCTTGATGCTAACAACCACTCCATTGAAGACAACATCAATGATGTCACACACTTATTGGATTAAGTTTCACTTGATAAGTGTACTAATGTGATGGGAGAAACCTCAATGCCAGATCTAATTTTCTCTAATTTAGGTCTCTCTCAATAACTTATTGTGATCCCTCAGATAGGGATCCACAAGTCTCACCCTACCTCAAACATAATTGGAATATTGATTCAGGGGTAAGAACAAGAGGACAAACCAATGATGCAAATGTTTATCTTCACTCTTGTTTCTTATCTCAAATAGAGCCTAAGAAGATTGATAAGGCTTTGAAGGATGAAAGTTGAGTTGAAGCTATGCAAGAGGAGCTGCTTTAATTCAAAAGGCAATAGGTTTGAAACCTATGTCCTCTTCCTCATGGGAAGACTACTATAGGAACCAAATGGATTTTTAGAAATAAGAAGGATGATAGAGGACTTGTCATAAAAAACAAGGCATGACTAGTTATTCAAGGGTACACACAAGAAGTAGGAATTGACTACATAGATGTTTTAGCTCTTGTTGCAAGATTAGAAGCTATTAGGATATTCTTAGCCTTTGCTGCATCTAAGAACTTCAAGGTCTATCAACTTTATGTCAAGTGTGCTTTTCTCTATGGGGTGATTGATGAAGAGCTGTATGTCAAACACCACGTGGCTTTGTTGAAATATCCGATAAATAAAATAAATAATTGATAATAATAATAATATATAACCTATATATATAATATAAACTAATCAACAACCATGCTATATATATATTATAATGTACTACGTGGATGTATGTATATATGGATTAGTTTAAGACAACAAAATAAATAAAGACTTAGATCAAGAAATAAAAATTAGGTAATAAAAACAAAACAATAAGTCAAGTTGGGATACTTGGAGTGATGCACATGTTAGTGTGTCTGTCTCTTTAATATTATAAACAAACAATAATAATAAAAACAATATGAACGTGTTTGGCAGGAATAAAAAGAAAAAAATCTATCAATATATAACAATAGAGAAAAAGAATATAATCACTTTATTAAATTATTTGATTGGTTACATCTTGTTGGCTTTTGTAAACCTACTTTATTTTTGTTGGACCAAAAGAACCAATGAGCCTTTAAGTCCCACAAGACATCACAACAACTGCTGAAGACTTGATCAGATGTTTGACAAAGTCTGAAGATCAACAGCTGAAGACTAAAGTACTGAAGACTCAACAGCTGAAGACCAAGTCTGAAGATCAACAGCTGAAGACTAAAGTACTGAAGACTTCAACAGCTGAAGACCAAAGTCTGAAGATCAACAGCTGAAGACTAAGTACTGAAGACTTCAACAGCTGAAGAACAAAGTCTGAAGATCACAGCTGAAGACTAAAGTACTGAAGACTTCAACAGCTGAAGACCAAAGTCTGAAGATCAACAGCTGAAGACTAAAGTACTGAAGACTTCAACAGCTGAAGACCAAAGTCTGAAGATCAACAGCTGAAGACTAAAGTACTGAAGACTTCAACAGCTGAAGAACAAAGTCTGAAGATCAACAGCTGAAGACTAAAGTACTGAAGACTTCAACAGCTGAAGACTAAAGTCTGAAGATCAACAGCTGAAGACTAAAGTACTGAAGACTTCAACAGCTGAAGACCAAAGTCTGAAGATCAACAGCTAAAGACCAAAGTACTAAATCAACAGCTGAAGTACAAAGACTGAAGACATCAGCTGATGACAACAACTGAAGTTCAAGAAGTCCAAGTACTGAAGCCTTTAGAGTTTGTCACAATAGCTAAAGAAGCATTCTTCAGTTGTTGTGATGGTTTCCTTTCAGTAGTTTCTTTTCAGTAGTTGTAGTGATAATTAACACATGGTATTTTTGTAAGAAGATGTCAGCTGTTTGACATCTTCAGTAGTTGTGTTAACTTTCAGTAGTTAAATAACAGTTAGATGTCACTATCAAGTGACATCAGCTGACGTCAGCTTCCCTTATAAAAGGAAAGATGACCTAATTGTAACGTTGTGCGAAAGCCAGCCGAAGCATATATTGAATGAATATATTTCTTTTGGCAGAAATTCTCTCTCTATAACAAACACTGTTTCATTGATAAATTTCGTGTGTTCTTGTTTAAATTTGTTAATTCGTGAGCTCATTCCGTTGCAAATCCAATCTAATTGATCAAACTAGATGCTGTGATCCTAACAATTGGTATCAGAGCGGGTTAATCATTGATCGATTTAACAATTGATCACTAAAACTGTTCTTTTGCTATCTACGTTTGATTGAATTAGCAAATTTGCAAGAATCAGTTATAGAGATTGAGTTTCTGTTGCTTCTGGCCATTTTGTTTGAGGTTCTAAGTGGTTTTGAGCTAGATTTACTTTGTTTACCTTGAATTTGTCTGAATTCTGAATATGACTACTCCTTCTAATGACCCTCATAATACTGGTTCCTCAACCAAGCCTCCGATGCTGGTTAGGACTGAGTATAACATATGGCAACGAAGAATGCTCCATCATCTGTCTGTTAACAGTTCAGGTTGTTGGACATCTGTGGTACATGGTCCACATAAGCCTATGGTGAACAATCCGGAAACCAACCAAATGGTTCCGAAGAAGAAGGAACAATACTCTGATGAGGATCGAAAACTGTTTGAGATTGATGCTAAAGCTCATGGAATTCTGGCCATGGCACTGCCTAATGAAATCTATTCTAGGCTTATGCATCATGAAACTGCTCATGACCTCTGGAAGGCACTGAAAGAACAATTTGGTGGTACTGATGAGGTCTTAGCAAACAATAGGGAAATACTTGCCCACAATATGAGACATTTGCTCATAGGAAGGGTGAGACTTTGACTCAACAGTTTGAGCGTTTTTCATGTTTGATATCTGGGCCGAAAATGGTCAAACATGAATACACTAATAGCCAGATGAACCACAGATTCCTCAGATCACTACCTGAGAGATGGGACACATATACAATTGTCCTACGCTCTATTGCAAATCTGGATAGCCTATCTCTCACCCAACTTCATAGGAAATTGCTTACATTTGAAAGAGAGATAGAGCAGAAAAGGAAACTGGCATCATCAGGAAAGCTCACTGAAGACTTTGTACCAGGGAACACTGCCTTGGTCGGTCATGAGTCAGAATATGCTACATCAGAAAGTAATTATGATGAGCATATAATTTCTCTTCAAACAGTTCTGATCATGCATTTGTGTGTTGATAGTCAGTTAGGCTGTAATAGTGACAATTTGTGCTTCATTATGGATGATTTGAAAGGTATAGCTGATGATGACTTAGAAGAGATGGATATTTTGAGCCAAATGGCCTTGATTAATATCAGATCTCAGAAGTTCTACAAGAGAACTGGTAGGAAATTCCCTGGACTCTCTGGCAAAACCAAAGTTGGTTTTGACAAGAGTAAGTTGAGGTGTCACAAGTGCCACAGGCTTGGGCACTTTGCAAGAGAGTGTAGATCATCTGGATCTAACTCCTCTGCACCCTTTGTGACTTTTCCAAGTAATATTCAACAAAACAGAGGGCAACATCCTGCTATTTCTAATCATCAATCACAACCTCTATCTCCTGCATATTTTGTCCCTCAGGGTCCAATGCCATATCCATATCCCTGCTATTACATGCCACAAACCAGTCAAGTTCAAGTACCCATTGCTCAACAACCACCTGCTCTTCCTGAGCCTCAACCTTCCCAATCTCATCAACAATCTCAACCTCAACAACACAGCTTTTTCACCCAGGAGTTGTTGACTGGAGCAGTTTACCAGATGATATGTCTGGTCATGAACAACTGTTTTCTGGTGCTGGTCAACATGGTGGTGACAATCCTTTTGGAAACCTTGCTCTTATGGCCCTGGAGTCTGCTGATACCTCATCCTCCAATGCCTCCACACCACAGGTATCACAGGTATCCTCTGAGGCCAAAGCCAAGCTATGTTCTGAAACATGCATAGCCGCATTTGCATTTATTAGAGAAGCAAATGTAGCTTTAATTAACAAGAACATTGAGCTAGAACAAATAATATCCAAAAGAAAAGCTGAATTTGAGTCTGTGCTTAATGATAAGAATGATGAGATTTACAAACTTAAATGCCAAATCACTGATGATAAGGCTAGGGAAGAGGTACTTCTAGAGAAGTACAGAGACCTCAAATAAACACTTGCAGCTACCCAGGTAGAGTGTGATCGATGGGTACATTCCTGCAAGGGTTTTGAAATGCTTCTTAGTAAGCAATCTGCTTCAATGTGAAGTTTGGCATTGGTTATAATCACACTGCTCCTCCTACAGATTTTACTCCCAGAGCAGAGGTAGAATCTGATGGAGAAAGCAATAACCAATCCTTTTCATCAATGATCTACTATCTGATATAGCACCATCAGAGGTTGGTGTCAGCATAAATTCCTCCCAAAACCTATCAGCTGATGTTGATGGTTCAAATGCTGACACTCACATGATCAAAAGGTTGATCACTCCAGGTGGTATTTCACAAAGTACTAAAAGTACTAAAGAGCAATTCATAACACCTGGAGAACAAACCCAAACTACTGCATGTACTAAAGGGAAGAAAACTGCCAGTAGAAAGAGTGGGAAATCTACTGAAGAAGATATCAAGAAAGCATGTACTGCAAGGAAGAAAACTGCTAGTACTGATCGCAAACTGCTGAAGAATAAGTCTTCAGTAGTTTCATCTTCTTCAGCAGATGATCAACTTAAGATGAAGAAAACCATGTGAATATGTAGCTTATTCAATCATCTTACTGATGATTGCTGGTATAAAAAGGGTTCGAAACTCAAACACAATGAGAACATTAAAAAGAAAATGATAAAATGAAAACTGAGTTTGAAACCAAGTTTGTACCAGCGACATCAAAACCTGTAACCCCAAAATCCAAAAAGAAAACCAAAAAGGAAGGGTTAATCAGGCAACAGCTGAGGTTGCTCAAAGGGAGATGGTACAACACAGGAATCCATCAATCTCACGCACTAATGTGTCTGATGAGCTGAAGGCTTTATCATAGAATCAGACACAACTTGTTATGATGGTTCAACATCTATTGGGGAGAGTCAACCAATTAGATGCTCCTGTGCTGAAACCACAGAGAAGAAAATCCATGCCAAAGGATTTTTCTTCTTCACCATCTCCATCCCCTCAGGCTTGTTCATAGCAAATCTGTTGGTTTACCATCTGTTGATGTGAACAGACCCAAAACCAAAAAGGTTTGGGTCTCAAAAACTAACTAATTTATTATGATTGCAGGGTTCTTCAGCATGCCACAGTAGCATCTGGTATGTAGACAGTGGAGGATCTATGCATATGACAGGGAACAACTCTCTTCTTTATGATTACTCTCAAAGAAAGAAGGGGTTTGTTTCTTTTGGCAATGATGCTAAGGGTTACATCATTGGCAAAGGCTTTGTCTCCAATGGGGAAATAAGGTTTGATGATGTTAACCATGTGGAGAATCTCAAGTACAATCTCTTGAGTGTTAGTCAAATGTGTGATAAAGGCCATGTTGCTCTTTTCACCAGTCAGAACTACAGGATTATGTCATCCAAAGTTCTGAGTTTGATTGATAAGGTGTTGGATGATCACACTCTCCTGAGGGCCAACAGGACAGGAAGAGTGTATGCCTTAGATCTTTCCAAGAAAATAGATCTCAAAGGCCATCCTTGCCTATTTTCCAAGGCTTCTCCTCAAGAATCTATTCTATGGCATAGAAGGCTGGGTCATGTGAATCTTAAAAACTTGAATCAGCTGATACATCATGGTTTAGTAAGGGGATTGCCTATGAAGGAGTTCAGATGTGAAGACAACTGCACTACTTGTTTGAAAAGAAATAACACAAAGTCTCATTCCCTCCTATTGAAGACCTAAGTCCATTGCCTGCTTGCAATTACTACATGGATATCTTTGGTCCTGTGAGAGTAATGAGTATGGCAAAGAAAAATATTGTCTGGTAATTGTGGATGATTACTCCAGATTTGTATGGATTTTCTTCTTGCATTCAAAGGATGAGGCTGCTCAGACGATTATAAACTTTGTGTTGTATGTTGAGAAGCAGTATTCCCTATCTTTCAAGTGTATCAGAAGTGATAATGGAACAGAATTCAGAAACCATACACTTGATGATTTTTATCTCTCAAAGGGAATCAAGAGGCAGTTTAGCATCCCAAGGACTCCAGAACAAAATGGAGTAGTAGAGAGAAAGAACAGGACCCTAATTGAAGCTGCAAGGTCCATGTTGGCTGACTCTGGTTTGCCACTGACCTTTTGGGCTGAAGCTGTTAACACAGCTGACTATGTGCAGAATAGAGCCTTAGTAAATCAGAGGTTGATAAGACTCCATATGAAGTTCTACATCATTTGGCTCCTCTAATTTCATTTTTCATAGCCTTTGGGTGTCCTTGTTTCATTCTCAACACAAGGATCAACTCCACAAATTTGATCCTAAGGTGGATGCAGGGTATTTTGTGGTTATTCATCTACTTGCAAGGTATACAGAGTCTTCAACTGCAGAACAAAGATAGTTGAAGAGACTTTGCATGTGAAGTTTAATGAATCTCCAAAGGACAAGATTCCACAAAACCCTATGGAGTTATTTGATTTGGACATACTGCAATATGTTCCTTATCAGGCTTCAGCTGTTGCTCCTGTCCACAGTTCCCACCTGGTGGTATTGATGATGATGATAATATCAATACTCACCTATTCAAGTTTAGTGATCAACTGCCTGAGTCCACTAAACTTGATGTTCCTGTAGCTTCAGCAGTTCCATCCACAACAAATGCTGATGAGATCTCTGATTCCTCTACATCTTTTGATTTGTCATCTCATTCTTGGTTTCAAGAGTCTGCATCACCATCTGCTGCTGCTGAAGGTCCTACAAACACTTGCACAGATCTCATTGTTTATCAAGAGCTGAAGAATCACCCAATATCTCAAATCATTGGTGATATCAATGCTGGAGTTTCAACAAGAAGTCAATTGTCAAAAATCTGCTTCTATGCTCTCTTCATTAGTCAGCAAGAGCCAAAGAACTATCACATTGCTTTAAGGGACAATGGATGGTTGAAGCCATGCAACTTGAGCTACTTCAGTTCAACAAGCAGCAAGTGTGGGAACTGGTTCCTCTACCCCCAGGTAAGTGTGCAATAGGCACTAAATGGGTGTTTAGGAATAAAACAGATGAAAATGGGCTGATTGTTAAGAACAAGGCCAGACTGGTTGTTCAGGGGTTTGCACAGGAAGAAGGTATTGATAATGATGAAACCTTTGCTCCTGTAGCCAGACTGGAGGCAATTAGATTGTTCTTAGCCTATGCTGTATTCCACAATCTTAAAGTTTTTCAAATGGATGTTAAAAGTGCATTTTTATATGGTAAAATAAAAGAAGAGGTTTATGTGTGTCAACCACCAGGTTTTGAGGACAATAAACATCCAGATTGGGTATACAAGCTTGATAAGGCTCTTTATGGGTTGAAACAAGCTCCTAGAGCCTGGTATGAGACATTATCAAATTTTCTTCTTCAAAATAATTTCACTAGAGGCTCCATAGATAAAACTTTGTTCATTAAGAAGGTGGATCAGCATAAGCTACTTGTTCAAATTTATGTTGATGATATTATTTTTGCATCCTCTGATCCCCAGTTGTGTGATGATTTTACCAAATTAATGCAAAAGAAGTTTGAAATGAGTGCAATAGGAGAATTACAGTTCTTTCTAGGATTGCAAATGAAACAAAAGGCTGATGGGACTTTCATTCATCAGTCTAAATATACAAAAGATCTTTTGAATAAGTTTGATTTACAAAACTGTAAGCCCTGTTCTACTCCCATGTGCCACACCACTCAACTGGATGCAGATCAGAAAGGTAAAGCTATTGATGAAACACTTTACAAATGTATGATTGGGTCCTTGATGTACTTAACAGCTTCTAGACCAGATATTATGTTTGCAACTTGTGTTTGTGCTAGATTTCAGCCTGCTCCTAAAGAGTCTCATTTGATTGCAGTCAAGAGGATCTTTAGATATCTGCAAGGTACACAATCTCTAGGTTTATGGTATTCCACTGGACACTCATGCAAATTAGTTGCTTTTTCTGATAGTGACTATGCAGGGTGTAAGTTAACCAGAAAGTCAACTTCTAGTGGATGTCAATTCCTAGGCAACTGTTTGATTTCTTGGTAGAGTAAGAAACAAACATCTGTTGCTACATCCACTGCTGAAGCAGAGTACATTGCTGCTGCAAGTTGTACATCTCAGGTACTCTGGCTTCAGAACCAACTTTTGGATTATGGTATTACAGAGACTAAGACTCCATTATTAATGGATAGTGCTTCAGCTCTTTGCATTGTCAAGAATCCTGTCCAGCATTCTAGGACCAAACATATTGAGATCAGACACCATTTTATTAGGGACTGTTTTGAAAAAGGTCTGATTGATCCAAAGTTTGTGCCTAGTGCTGATGAGCTTGCAGACATTTTTACTAAGCCTTTGGATAATTCAACTTTCCAAAACCTAGTGTTAAGGCTTGGTATGCTGCAGCTAGAATAAGTGACAACTACTGATGATCTCAGTAAACGAGTACTGATGATCATTAGTAAACATGTCACAAATAAGTACTATTTCTATTACAAACTACTGATGTAGTTATAACTACTGATGTTAGTAAAAACAGATAAGTACTGATGTCCTATGAAACAACTGAAAACAGCCAAAAAGACTGATGAGTAAGTGTTGAGGACAATATGAAACAGCTGAAAAGCTAAGAATTGACGAAAACTACTGATGGGAATTTTCTCTTCAGTTGTTTACAACTGCTGTTTCAGTCGTTTCACAACTACTGATGACTAACACCAAGTCTTCAGTCGTTTACAACAGCTGATGACAAAACCATGTCTTCAGTAGTTTTACAACTACTGATGACTAACACCAAGTTATCAGTTGTTTACAACATCTGAAGACAAAACCAAGGTTTTCAATAGTTTCACAACTACTGATGACTAACACCAAGTCTTCAGTTGTTTTCAAATGTCTGATAGTTAAAACCAAGTCTTCAGTTGTTTTCATAACAACTGCTGACAACACCAATACTTTCAGTCGTTTTCTTATCAGCCTTTTCTAAACCTATAAATACCTGTACTTGTAGCCAAACATTTCATTAGCCATTTTCAAACCTTTTCTCTCTCAACAGTGGCGACCATGAAACTCAAACCCCGACACAACTGTGTTGCCTACCTTACAAAATCGGCCTTCTGGAACAAGTTTGACACTGCCATCGATCTTATGGTGGATTCCCCGTATCGAACAACCTTTCTTCTGAATCCTACCATATATCCTGACTCCTTATCCCAGTTCTGGACCAACGTTTCTGTAATCACTGGTGAGAATGATAACCAAATCACTCTACAGTCGTTGGTAAACCAGAAACAGGTGCTCATCACTACAGACATCATTTGCAATACCCTAAATTTGCATGATGGCACCTATCCTAAAGAATACCCGAAAGGCACCACTGACATGTCTTTCATTAATAATGGGTATGAAGGCGACATAAGTGCTACAACCATACTGAAGAAGCACTTCCATGATGCAGAACGACTTATTTTTCACATGGTGAATGTCTGCCTAGCTTCGAAGACATCTTCTTGGGATCAGATGTCTTCCCGATGGCAACAGGTATTGTATTCTATCCTTGAGCAACAAAATCTAAATTTTTCTGAGATAGTTTTTATGGAACTAAAGGATCTGGCTCAAAAACCTGTGGCAAATAGATGGCTACTTTATCCCAGGTTTCTCATGGCCATTATTTTAAATCAGCTAAAATCTGATGGACTTGTTGGTCTTGGAGTCCCTGCTCCAGCTGTTTTAGCTAAGGTATACTCCCGACATAACACAGACCCTACTCTCAAAGGGGCTGCCCGGATGCTAAAACCCAAGTAGAGGGAACCCACAGCCTCCACTTCCAGATCCAAAGTCCTCACCAAACCCAAAACACAAAAACCCAAAAAGGCTACTCAGGGAGATGAGTCCCCTGAGGACGCCCCTGTACCACCAATACAGGAAGAACATACTGGTTCTAACTCCCCAGTTATGTCAAAGCTCATCCTGCTAAAGCCGCACAAGTATCCTCTCAACAGGATCCTGTTGCAACCATAATCGGGGAAACCATATTACTGGAACCTATCTCAATTGAGAGGGTTACCATTAAAGAGCACTTCTCACCCCGGGTGCAATCTGCTTCTACCCAATCTCCACATGCAACCGCCCCTCAAAGTCCTACACTGATAGTTGCAAAAGTGCTGAGTCAGTTGCACTCCTCACCCCCTCCCCAGAAACCAATACAACTGGGAATACCTCAACCATTGAGGAGGAGGACCAAAGTGCTTCTGATAACCCACAGCACAGGGGTTATAATGTTCAATCTCCAAGTGTAGAAAAGGAGATTAGAACTTTTGGTAAGGCTGCCACTTCTACTGATTCAGCAAATGATCAGGATGAAGTTGGTATCATCCATAAGACCTCACCAGAGGCAACTACCAATGAATGGCATAGTCCTGAGGCAGGAAGTACCCAGTACCAAGAACAAGGGGCACATGCTACTACTGATCTACACTTAGAGCATGTACATCCTGATTCAATCAGGAGGTCAGGTGATTCAGCATAGACTGATGATGACCTGGGCTTCTTCTATGATGTTCTAGTCCACAATACCATCCTAGAGAATGAGGTGAGCAGACTCAAAGAGCTGTTGGCCAAAATGTCTCAGGATCAAAGACCATCTACCCCAATAACCCCACAGATGGCACCTTCAATTGAAGGTTCACCAAACACTGAGCCTACACACATTACTGAGCCACCAGCCTCTGCTTTTGGCACCATCTCTTAGGGACAGAACCTCTCTGAGCAGATGGTTGCTATCTTTCAAAACTCCTTACCTCTCATCACTCCCATCATCACTGACATAGTGCATAAAGCCATTGATAAGAGGATTCCCTCAAATCTACAAACCCTTATTGATGATGCTATTCATAAATCTCTTTTTGCCTTCCAAACCCCTGATTCCAATGCAACCAAAAAAGGGGAGACTGCAAAGTCTAAGGCAGTGAAAGACAAGAAAAGAAAGAGAGTTGATGCTGAGAAAAAGCCTGAAAAAGAGAAAGATCCTGAGAAAGAGAAGGAGGTTAAGAAAGAACTGATCTCAGACTAGCTGATTACATATAAAAGAAAGAAAAGTGCTGAGTCAAGAGCTGATGAAGAAAAATCATTAGAAGACCTTGTTAAAGATGCTGATGAAGCTCATAGCAGATCAATGGATAAAATTATAGATCAGCTATTTAGACATGGTCATGACACAACCACATTAGACTCTGAGATCAGAAGGCTGGAAACAGAAGAGATACAATCAAGATGGGGCCGGTTATAGTGTTGGAAAGGGAAAGATTGGAAATCATGATCAGGTTCATAGCTAAGTATCTTGGAAGATCATTGATTGAAATCAAGTCATGGTCTAGGGACAGCATCTTGGCAATAACCACCAAGATCTGTTCGTCTGAAGTATATACCAAAGGGCTGGTCATTGAAGCCTTGAATGAAGCTGGTGCTAGGAGCAGGACTGAACTGGTCAAACACTCTAAAGCCTCACTTACATCCAAAATGCTAGAACAGCCTGTCGAAATTCCCACACCAAAACCACCACAACCACAACCCACTAAACCAATTCCCTTACCCACAAAACCAATAGCCGATGATGTACCCCAAAAGAGGAAGAGAAGGGTACTGAGGCTAGAAGAGGAAGAAGAAGATAATGATGAAGATGAAGATAGGCTGCCAATCTCAGCTGTTATACAGTTGCCTAAGGCCATAAGTACCCTCCAACAATTACTGCTGAATCTCAAAGGCAAATTGTGAAAGTGAAGTTAGAAGAAGAAGAGCTTCACAAACAACATGATGAGGAACTGTTGAGAAGAGTCGACAAAGCATGCGCTGCCACATCTTCAATCATCACTATGAAGAAACATGCTCAGAGATTATACACTCTCAGACATACCTTTCAATATCAAAAATAGAGTGAGGATTTGGCCTGATCCCAGGGTGTCTCATAGGATTCAAAAGAAAAATATTCCACAGAGATACATTGGCCAAGTAAAGAAGATTGTAGATGAAGTGATCTCACTGGCCTTTGTAGTATCACCTTGGGAGATCCTAGATGACTTCAAGAAAGCCTATAAAGCTAAACTGACCCCACAAAAGATGCTGGAGAATAAAGTGGTGTAAAAGGGGTTAGTGTATAGGAGGCTTGAGGAAGTTAGAAAGAATGAGCTCCAGTTGTTCTTAGAGGGTATTCACCCAGATGAATTCGCATATAGAGTCATAACAACTGTGGAGCTAAAAAATGGGAAGCAGGTCAAATACCTCTCTGAGTATTATGGGCCAGAGTCACTCTTTGAAGGAGAAGCAGAAGAGTTTACCATGGAGGAACAAATAACCTTCCTTGAGGCCTATACAAGGGAGTCTTACAGACTCATAGTTGGGAAGTAGATCTCATGGATGGGGTAACAGCTCTGTGTCCAGTTCCCCAAGACAGAGTTCCCATCCATCCTTTGCCAAACAGATCATTGAGACTTCTTCCCAGGCCTGTGCTTACAAGGGTCACTTCTGAGCTGATCTAGAAGACAAAAAGACCAATCTTTCTGCCATAATAAATGGGACATCTTCAATAAGCTTAAAGGTTTTGGCTGCATTGGTTCAAGGGGAGTTTGTTGGACCAAAAGAACTAATGAGCCAGATCAGAAAAACCTTTAAGTCCCACAAGACATTACAACAACTACTGAAGACTTGATCAGATGTTTGACAAAGTCTGAAGATCAACAGCTGAAGACTAAAGTACTGAAGACTTCAACAGCTGAAGACCAAAGTCTAAAGATCAACAGCTAAAGACTAAAGTACTGAAGACTTCAACAGCTGAAGACCAAAGTCTGAAGATCAACAGCTGAAGACTAAAGTACTAAAGACTTCAACAGCTGAAGAACAAAGTCTGAAGATCAATAGCTGAAGACTAAAGTACTGAAGACTTCAACAGCTGAAGACTAAAGTCTAAAGATCAACAGCTGAAGACTAAAGTACTGAAGACTTCAACAGTTGAAGACCAAAGTCTGAAGATCAACAGCTGAAGACTAAAGTACTGAAGATCAACAGCTGAAGTACAAAGACTGAAGACATCAGCTGATGACAACAACTGAAGTTCAAGAAGTCCAAGTACTGAAGCCTTCAGAGTTGTCACAACAGCTGAAGAAGCATTCTTCAGTTGTTGTGATGGCTTCCTTTCAGTAGTTTCTTTTTAGTAGTTGTAGTGATAATTAACACTTGGTATTTTTGTAAGAAGATGTCAGCTGTTTGACATCTTCAGTAGTTGTGTTAACTTTCAGTAGTTAAATAACAGTTAGATGTCACTGTCAAGTGACATCAGCTGATGTCAGCTTCCCTTATAAAAGGAAAGATGACCTAATTGTAATGTTGTGCGAAAGCCAGCCGAAGCATATATTGAATGAATATATTCCTTTTGGCAGAAATTCTCTCTCTATAACAAACACTGTTTCATTGATAAATTTCGTGTGTTCTTGTTAAATTTGTTAATTCGTGAGCTCATTCCGCTGCAAATCCAATCTAATTGATCAAACTAGATGCTGAGATCCTAAAAATTTTCAAACTTAAGTTTCTTACTGTAACTTGTCAACCAAATTGGAAAATCAGAAAGCATAGTATCTTTGTAATCTTCACCATCCTCACCTTTATAATTAGCTGAATTGAACAGAATTGTCAAACCTAATTGATTGTTTCCATTACACCATTGGCTCTAAAAGCAAGAATTTATCTACCGACTTACATTCAACTCTCGCCACCCCTATGTTCTTTATATATACAGACTTCTTATAACCCTCTCAACCATCTCCAGCCAAGCCCTTTTGAACACTAAAGCCAACAACCAACAACGACAACATCATTCACCATCACTGGTTGGTCACATCCCCACCGGCCGCTGCTAGCATCGAAGATTATTGACAACCACATTCACACAATCCTGGTTCTCCCGCTCGGCTTCAAACACACGGTGTACTGCAACTAAGGTAACCAACCGTTAAACTTTAACCCTTATTTCAAGGTTCGTACGCATATTATATATGGGAACTGGGATTCCGACCAGACTTGTTTCAAGTTAACATGAAGAAGATGACTCGTGTATATAAATAATTGTACGACAATTATCAACTGTTAATGTTTTAGTCTAGCGTGTAAAAGACATCACATTAAACAAGGAGGTTGCAAGTTCTAACCTTGTTCTCTGTTTTTACTATTTTTAAATCTTTTCATGGACTAAAGCCCAATAAACCCACCCAAAATATATATATTTTACCAGAATCTATATATAGATACGTCATAAGAGGATAACTTTGATATATTTCCATAAACTTAATAAAATATGAGAATTTTACATAAAACCATGCTTGGATTTATGTGTATAAAATGGTTTCAACTTTTGAAAAGTCAGAAATCTAGCTATCAACATATACTATATGTATGTATGAATTTAAAATTTAGTTAAAAAAAGTGCTAAGGAAACCTTTGAACTTAATGCATTTTAAAAAAATAGAAATCTAATAGACGGAGATTGTGGAAAACTATATTTGAAAAAAAATGAATAAGTATATTGAAATTATAGTTTACTAAAGATGATTTTTATGAATATATGATTATGTAACTTAATGAAGAGTAATATACAATTACTTAACTTACGTTAAAAAAACTTAAATCATTAATGTATTAAAGGTTTTAGAAATTACGTCGCCAAACTAAAACGCAAATGAGTGTACAACATAGAATTACATGAATTACTTGTAGGTTATCATAATCCGTCTAAGTAAACGAGTTTGACATCACTGTAAATCCTCGGTTAAGGTATGAATATCTTACCCCCACCGTTTATTGTTATGGTATTTCGACTCGATTGCAGAAACCCTTTGACTTTCGCTTCCTTTTGGAATTTCTATGCGCCATTGGTATATCGATCTGATTTTATTGTTGGTCCTTTCATCTATATTTAATTTGCTATCGCTGGTAGTATTTAGCGTGCAATAGGATATTATTGTTGTACTCATTATCGCATGTTCTAATATTTATAAGACCGTTATGATATTTGTTGTTACTATTATTAACACGATATATAGATTTGTTGTGTTGTACTTCAATACCCGAGTCTAGCTTCTTGTGGAGCTTCCCACAAGCACGACATTGCGACATCAATGGCGTGTGCACCACCCGTGGCGGTACCACAGCGTCTCTATAGTACTTGTGAGGTACTTTGGCCATATGATAGGAGGTGTATGGATTGATCCTAGGATATTTATGTTATGTTCGTGGATGTTATGTGTATGCCAACACCCCATTGCACTATATTGGGTACATAGGTCTGCAGCCTATGTTGTCTCACTGATATGGTTTTATGTTTTGGCTCATGGGTATCCTCCGTATGATACGACTTACTTTATTGATCTGTTATACTTTGTGTCGTATCATTTATTCTTATGATCTTTATATAATTGTTATTGTTATTACTTTGACTTTCGCTTACTTTTGGAATTTCTATGCGCCATTGGTATATCGATCTGATTTTATTGTTGGTCCGTTCATCTATATTTAATTTGCTATCATGGTAGTATTTAGCGTGCAATAGGATATTATTGTTGTACTCATTATCGCATGTTCTAATATTTATAACACCGTTATGATATTTGTTGTTACTATTATTAACACGATATATAGATTTGTTGTACTTCAATACCCGAGTCTAGCTTCTTATGGAGCTTCCCACAAGCATGACATTGCGACATCAATGGCGTGTGCACCACCCGTGGCGGTACCACAGCGTCTCTATAGTACTTGTGAGGTACTTTGGCCATATGATAGGAGGCATATGGATTGATCCTAGGATATTATGTTATGTTCGTGGATGGTTATGTGTATGCCAACACCCCATTGCACTATATTGGGTACATAGGTCTGCAGCCTATGTTGTCTCACTGATATGGTTTTATGTTTTGGCTCATGGGTATCCTCCGTATGATACGACTTACTTTATTGATCTGTTATACTTTGTGTCGTATCATTTATTCTTATGATCTTATATAATTGTTATTGTTATTACTTTGACTTTCGCTTACTTTTGGAATTTCTATGCGCCATTGGTATATCGATCTGATTTTATTGTTGGTCCGTTCATCTATATTTAATTTGCTATCGTTGGTAGTATTTAGCGTGCAATAGGATATTATTGTTGTACTCATTATCGCATGTTCTAATATTTATAACACCGTTATGATATTTGTTGTTACTATTATTAACACGATATATAGATTGTTGTACTTCAATACCCGAGTCTAGCTTCTTGTGGAGCTTCCCACAAGCACGACATTGCGACATCAATGGCGTGTGCACCACCGTGGCGGTACCACAGCGTCTCTATAGTACTTGTGAGGTACTTTGGCCATATGATAGGAGGCGTATGGATTGATCCTAGGATATTTATGTTATGTTCGTGGATGGTTATGTGTATGCCAACACCTCATTGCACTATATTGGGTACATAGGTCTGCAGCCTATGTTGTCTCACTGATATGGTTTTATGTTTTGGCTCATGGGTATCCTCCGTATGATATGACTTACTTTATTGATCGTTATACTTTGTGTCGTATCATTTATTCTTATGATCTTATATAATTGTTATTGTTATTACTTTGACTTTCGCTTACTTTTGGAATTTCTATGCCCCATTGGTATATCGATCTGATTTTATTGTTGGTCCGTTCATCTATATTTAATTGCTATCGTGGTAGTATTTAGCGTGCAATAGGATATTATTGTTGTACTCATTATCGCATGTTCTAATATTTATAACACCGTTATGATATTTGTTGTTACTATTATTAACACGATATATAGATTTGTTGTACTTCAATACCCGAGTCTAGCTTCTTATGGAGCTTCCCACAGGCACAACATTGCGACATCAATGGCGTTTGCACCACCCGTGGTGGTACCACAGCGTCTCTATAGTACTTGTGAGGTACTTTGGCCATATGATAGGAGGCGTATGGATTGATCCTAGGATATTTATGTTATGTTCGTGGATGGTTATGTGTATGCCAACACCCCATTGCACTATTTTGGGTACATAGGTCTGCAGCCTATGTTGTCTCACTGATATGGTTTTATGTTTTGGCTCATGGGTATCCTCCGTATGATACGACTTACTTTATTGATCTGTTATACTTTGTGTCGTATCATTTATTCTTATTATCTTTATATAATTGTTATTGTTATTACTTTGACTTTCGCTTACTTTTGGAATTTCTATGCGCCATTGGTATATCGATCTGATTTTATTGTTGGTCCGTTCATCTATATTTAATTTGCTATCGTTGGTAGTATTTAGCATGCAATAGGATATTATTGTTGTACTCATTATCGCATGTTCTAATATTTATAACACCGTTATGATATTTGTTGTTACTATTATAACATGATATATAGATTTGTTGTACTTCAATACCGAGTCTAGCTTCTTGTGGAGCTTCCCACAAGCACGACATTGCGACATCAATGGCGTGTGCACCACCCGTGGCAGTACCACAGCGTCTCTATAGTACTTGTGAGGTACTTTGGCCATATGATAGGAGGCGTATGGATTGATCCTAGGATATTTATGTTATGTTCGTGGATGGTTATGTGTATGCCAACACCCCATTGCACTATATTGGGTACATAGGTCTGCAGCCTATGTTGTCTCACTGATATGGTTTTATGTTTTGGCTCATGGGTATCCTCCGTATGATACAATTTACTTATTGATCTGTTATACTTTGTGTCGTATCATTTATTCTTATGATCTTTATAATTGTTATTGTTATTACTTGTGCCTTTATTCGTTCACTGGGCTTTTGGCTCAGCCGCAATCTTTGTTCGCGGCAGGTTCACAGGGTACTCAGGGAGGGACTTGAAGATGGAGGAACTAAGCTCTAGGACTTTTGGGTGAAGAATGTTAGCCACTTTTGTAGCATATGCTAGTTATTTGACTTTGGCATGTTTAGAATAATATGTAACCCTAGGGCTTTTAAACTCTCTTTTGGTGTTGTACTCCTAACTTGTAAATTATGGAATTATGTCTTATGTTTTGATTACTATGATAGTAACACGTCAGCCCTCTTCGGGTTGGGGTGTTACAGTTATGGTATCAGAGCTAAGACTCTTTCCTGTAGAAAACTTTAACATTAGTAATTAAGACTTGTGAGGATTGGGTAGACAACTAGGTTAGAATTTCCATTAAATATCATTAATTACTCCATACCATTCCTGTATTCTAACCTTGCGTCCATTCTTTTAGATGCCTCCTCGACGCCAACCTCGTAGGAATACGCGCAGGCCAAGTCGTTTTAACACTGACTCTGCTTCAAATGAGATTCAAGTTGATCTGAATGTAGTCTCTGCTATCAACCAGGCTTTTACAAGATTGCTACCTAACCTCGTTGCCCAAACCATTAAGGCAGTTCTTTACCAACTCGTTCTGAGGGACGTGCTAACTCTAATCAAGGAGATGCAATTAATGCAAATAACATTGATAACACTACTGAGAGCATCCACGTTTGGATCCAGAGGTTTCAAAAGCAAAAGCCAAGATCCTTTAGCCATGCTGAAACTCCAATCGAAGACAGAAACTGGATAGCCCATATGGAGAAGATCTTTGAAGTATTAGGAGTTTCAGATGAGTTCAAAGTCAGATTGGCCACGTATAAGTTAGAGGATGATGCACAAACTTAGTGGGAAGGACTCAAGCAAATAAGAGGAGGAGAAGCTTACGCGGCTAGCCTTTCTTGGGCTGATTTTCCTACGATCTTTTATGACAAGTTTTTCTCCAATGCTGACAGGGAAGCCTACATCAGAGAATACGCTGTTATTCAACAAGGAAACGATGAACCGGCATCAGACTTCATGACACGATTTGCAAGGCTGGCTAATATTGTTGGAGAAGCAGCGTGATCTGCAGCTGTATAAGCGGAAAAGTGCAAATGGGCGGTGTGTGATCAAATTCAAAGTCAATCATGTATGTGAAGTTCAAAGATCTTATAGAGGTGGGTGATGCAATCAAGACTTTTGAGTTTGAAAGAAAAGAATTCTTATCTCGTACGGGAGAAAACAAGAAGAGGGATAGAGATGGACAATGAATTCAAACTATTGATTAGTCATCCACTTCAATAAATCAACAAGATCGAAGAGTTCAAGCCAATCGAAACACTGGAAACCAGATACGCACATGGCAGCCTAGACACCAGAACTTAAAACCAATCCAGAATAAGATTAAACCCTATAAAGGACCTATCAGAGCACAAACAGTAAATCAGTATGGAAACCCGAACCAACATGTTATGCCTTCATGCAACACTTGTGGCAAGAAACATTGGGGTGCATGTTGCTATAAAACAGGAGCATGCTTTAGATGTGGCCAGATTGGACATATCATGAAAAATTGTCCTAAGCAAGATACCAAAAAGATTATAGGAGGAAATGAAGCTCCAACTAATGTTAAAGGAAGAGTCTTTTCACTTACTGCTACTGATGCTGCTAGTGCCCCAAGTATTGCATCTGGAACCCTTCAACTTGGTGATCGAGACATTTGTGTGTTATTTGATATAGGTGCGACACATTCCATAGTTTCTCATTTATTCACTAGAAACCTTATGACTGAACCATCACCGTTAGATCATACTCTGTCTATCTCAACCCCTATAGGAGACTCAGTTATTATCACATACTATATAAAGGTTGTCCTATTCGTATCGAAGCCATCGTGCGTTAGGCTGATCTCTTTCCAATACAGATGAGCGACTTTGATATTATTCTCGGAATGGATTGGTTAACTCGCTATCATGTAACTATCGATTGTCGCTCTCGACGAGTTATATTTGGTGACCTTCATCACCCTGATTTTATTTATCAGGGAGGTCTGTCTCATAAATCTCTTAAAATCATTTCCACGTTCAAAGCCTGAAAGTTGATAACACATGGATGTATCAGGTTCTTATCACCCATCAGGGATACCTTAGCTGATGAGATTAGTATCGATAACATCCTATTGTCTGCGAATATCCCGACATGTTTCCTGATGAACTACAGGCCTAACGCTGGATCGTAAAGTAGAATTTTTTATTGACCTGATTCCCGGTGCCGAGCCTATTTCCAAGGCACCATATCGTATGGCTCCACTAGAACTAAAATTGTTGAAGGAGCAATTATAGGAGCTATTGGAGCTGGGATTTATAAGACCAAGTGTCTCACCTTGGGGGTGCTCCAGTCTTATTTGTAAAGAAAAAAGGATGGTAGCATGTGTTTATGTATCGACTACCGAGAGTTGAATAAAATTACCATTCGAAATCATTATCCTCTGCCATGCATTGATAACCTCTTTGACCAACTTCAAGGGGCAAAGTTCTTTTCAAAAATAGATCTAAGGTCCGATTACCATCAGTTGAAGATAAAGGAAGAAGATGTTCCTAAGACTGCGTTTCGTACTCGCTATGGACATTACGAGCTCTTAGTTATGCCTTTTGGACTCACCAATGCACCAGCAGTCTTCATGGATTTGATGAATCATGTGTTCCATGAGTTTTTGGATAAGTATGTTATTGTTTTCATTGATGATATCTTAGTATATTCTAAGAGCAGGGAAGAACATGAGGAAAACCTGCATACAATACTTGAGACACTACGACTGAAGAAGTTGTATGCAAAATTTTCAAAATGTAAAATTTGGCTCAACCAAGTTACGTTCCTCGGTCATGTGGTATCAGCGGATGGAATTACTATGGATCCTGCCAAGATTGAGGCAATTACAAAGTGGCTTAGACCTACCTCTGCTACAGAAGTTCGAAGTTTCTAGGTTTAGCCGGTTACTACCGGAGGTTTGTAGAGGGATTTTGTATTATTGCTTCACCCCTCATGCAACTCTTAAGAAAGGGAGTGAAGTACTCATGGAATGAAGAACGTGAGAAGAGTTTTGAGGAACTAAAGAACAACTTGTGTCTACCCCAATACTCACTCTTCCTTCTGGTTCAGGCGACTATCAGATTTATAGTGATGCCTCAAAGAAAGGTTTAGGTTGCGTGCTAATGCAACATGGGAAGGTTATCGCCTATGTATCACGCCAGTTGAAGCCTTATGAAGTTAATTATCTGACACATGATTTAGAGCTAGCCGCTGTCGTATTCGTGTTAAAAATTTGGCGTCATTATTTGTATGGCGAAACTTGTGACATCTTCACTGATCACAAAAGCCTCAAGTACATATTTACGCAAAAGGAGCTAAATATAAGGCAAAGGAGGTGGTTGGAACTTTTAAAAGATTATGATGCTAATATTCAGTATCACCCTGGAAAAGCTAATGTGGTGGCTGATGCTCTGAGTAGAAAGAATGTGGAGTTTTATCATGCCTTCAAATTCATCCATATATCATCTCAGATCTTGATAAAATGGGAGTTAGTATTTAGGTTGGAAAGTCTGACGGCTACATTGCTAGAATGCAAATTGACCCTGACCTCATCTCACAGATTAAAGAAGCCCAACAACATGATGGAGATTTATTGTCACACCCCCGCTAAGAGCGGAAACACGGGGGCGTAACGAGACGGCAATCGTCATAACACATGGTAAGCGATAGAGATGCAATAATTATAATGATGACAAGCGTGTCATGACGACACCCGACAACAAGGGGACTTGTGTCGTGTTTAGTCAGTAATCACGACCACATAGCCATAAGCATAAACATGATATAAGATAAACATAGATAATAACATTGTATGCAATTCTCACAACCCGGGAACAAGTTACAAAGTATAATGTTGTTTGAAATAGATACATCAATTGTTTTCAAAAAGACAAGTTTAGCCCGAAAATGCATCCTAGGGTCTCCACTAAGGCAGCACACCTAGAACCTCAGCTAGCATGATCACCTGAAAAGATATGCTCAAAATGGTCAACAAAATTGTTGGTGAGTTCGCAGGTTTAAAGTAAATAAGTAATTGATGCTGTATAAAGTTGTTGCAGAATACCGTGCATACAGTTATAAGTAAGCAAAATCACATGACAAGAGCTTACAACCAAACCTAATGAAGTACACAAAGAATCTTGTCAGAATATATTCACCCAAGGCCCATTCCTGGCTTCTGTTGGTACTAACTAGTATACCAACACGAGGGTGGGGGTGTCAACCCAGTAGTACTACCAATACCTAACCGTCGGTTACATACTGGAATTAAATGGTTGGAAGAAAGAACCACAAAGCAGACTCAAGTATCAGATAAGTACCCACAAAACAGTAGCACGTTGATTCCAAGTATGTAAATTGTATGTATGTTGTACAGCATAGAAAACGGGCGAGCATACTAATCCCCATGTTTGTAAAGTAGTATAAGCATAAAAGGGGCCACGAAACTCACTTGTTTAGTGGTAGGTATGAATGATCGGATTCCCAACAGTTGTATGCAGAGAACAGTCAAACACCTATTGACAGTTATGTTAAGCATTAATGACATGTATAAAGTGTTGATACATGTATGTCCCTAGATCATGATATGAAATGTAATAGATCTTGTTTATCTGATTCTGGTGTAATTTGATATGACTAATGAAATGATATGGGTGTTTGTGATTTGTAATGATTAATATTTCATTAATAAGTTGATATTAAATAATTAATTAGGTTAGTGATTGGTTGAATGTTTACATATAATGTTTACTAATTAATACATTCAAACTTAAAATAATGAAGTTATCATGCGAATGGCCCATGCGAATGGACCATAAGCATGAACACCTTCATACGAATGACTCAGTCGCACGACTGAACCAGGAGACTGGATCAGTCGTATGATTGTAACATAAGATTGGCTCAGTCGCACGACTGAACACTCAGTCGTGCGAATGAATCAACCGCATGGTTCAATCGCACGACTGAACCATACTAATGGTTCAGTTGCACGATTGAATAATACAACCTATAAATACAACTCAATTTGTGGAAAATAAGGACTCTCGATCAATTACGATTCCAGATGTACCCTAGCCGTCCAGAAACCTCTCAATTCGTTCTCCAAGTTCACAGAACACATTAGATCGATTCCCAATCGATTTCTAACGTTAGTTTCAATTCCTGATTGATTCTTCGTGTGTTCTCACTGATTGGATCGCCAATCAAATAGGATTCCGCACTATATGATCTGGTTTACACGTTAGTCTCCAGGTATTTCGTTCAAATACCAGGTCCTAACAAGTGGTATCAGAGCTTTGGCTCTTGATTACGTGTGCTTCAATCAAGATTGATAAAAAGTTGTGTTTTTGCACTATAAACACAATCTTTTGTGTCAAAAGTGATCTTGGACATTCCCTACTCATCAAAGTTTGGTTTCTACGGACTTAGGCAATTAAACCTTGCAAAAGTTCAAATTTTTACGGCTAAAACACGTTTAACCTAGAAATTTTCGCATAACAGCAGCTTCAGTCGCACGAGTGAACCATTCGCACGACTGGACCTCATTCGCATTGCTCAGACGCACGATTGGACATAGTCGTATCTCCATTCGTACGATTGAACCGTTCGGTCGTACTGTTCATACGCATCAGATTCATTCGCACGACTGAGCTAATCACTTAGTTCAGCCGCACGATTGAACCAGTCGTAGAGTTCATACGCACAACTAGTCCATTCGCACCTTCAGTCGCCCTAGTGAAAATTGTTTATTAGACTTAAGGTTATTCAAAATGGAAGATCAAATGTCAGCCTTTACTGCTGGGAAGGACTCTAGGATCCAAAACCTGCTGTTACTTGAGAGTGAGGTGGGTAATCATAATAAACCACCAAAGCTTTTAACGTTAGATGAGTTTCCCCACTGGAAACAACGTTTTGAGATCTACCTCAATGGAGTGGATCCGAATATGTGGGAGGCCATCGAGATTGGATATAGTACGTCGGTGGGAGCCGATGGAGTAAAGTTAACCTTAGGAGGGATGACAGACGCGCAGAAAGTCAAATATAATGCAGAGAAGAGGGTCTATGCATTGATTACATAGTCTATCCCTAAAGAGATATTCCACCAGTACTCAGAGAATAAGCAGTCCAAGAAACTATGGGATGAGCTAGAGAAGAGGTACGATGGGAATGCCTCGTTGAAGGCAATCAAGGCTAAGGAGTTAAAGAAGGAATCCGACAACTTCTCATCAATGGGAAACGAGAGTTTGGACGATGTTATAGATAGATTCTACCATCTGATGAGTGAAATGCATACACATGGGGTGGCTACTACCATGGAAGAGAAAGTTACTAATTTTGCAGAAGGATTGCCTGAAAAATGGATTTCATTCGTGTCTAATCATAGACAGAATGGAATGCTGGCAAAACTGGATATTAATGACTTCATTCTTAAGTTGCGAGAAGAATCACTTAGAATGAAGTACAGAGCTCAGAAGTCTACGTACAATCAAAATCCAGCTTTATACAATGCCACGCCTCAAGCTAAGACATCTAGAGCACCACTCCAGACTGCATTTGTGTCTAGCTCATCGGGTCCTACACATGCACCTCCTTCAGGTTCAGAAACGTCAGGGTCTTCTTGTACCCAATACATTGGATCTGAAGCGAATGCTACTAGACTGAAGACCGAGAACCTCGGTAATGTGATTGTGGAAGTAGCTCGAGAGCACATGGATCTTTTGGCAGCAGTGGTTCATTCTTATGATGAACTGGTTGCTGGAAAGATTGGAAATTGCCATTTGGCAGACGAGGACTACGAGCAGGTGGACGAAATGGAGCTTGAGAGAATGGATATAATGTGGGCTTTAGCCAGTGCTGTCCGGAGGGCAAAGAAGTTTGTAAAACAAACCGGACAGAACTTAGTAGTGACAAGGACACCACATTCGGCTTTGACAAGAGCAAATTGACCTGCTTCAACTGTGGAGAGAAGGGGCACTTCAAAAGAGAATGTGTCAAGCCTAAGAAGACGGGTAACGGGAACCCATTCTCGTCCGTCACTCGTCAAGACAAGCAAGCTACCGGTTCTACTTCATCAAACAAGGATCCAAAAGCCTTGACTGCTCATGATGATGAAGGACAGGATTGGAGCTTTAGGTCTGTCTCACCAGGGGAATCAAACATTGCAAGTGTAGAAGATATTGACAGTGATTCCGCTAGTGAAGGAGATCTAGCAGTGAGATAGCGATGTCACATAGTGAAGAAGCAACTGCAACCGAGGTCAGTTACCAGCCTAAAGAGGATACTACCACGTCAGAGACAGAAAAGACAGAATCACCAGAACCAGAGACATCTGATGCTACGTTGATGGCTAACTCTTCTGAATCAACTCAGGTAAGTACTACTGACCAAATGTTTAATAATCATGCTTGTTCTGATTGTGATACTTTTAGGAATAGCATAGATGAAAACTTTACTAGGTTATTAGATCATAATGATAACTTAGTAAAAGATTTGCAACTGTGCACTGAGGCTAATGGGGTACTAAAACAAAATGAGCATAGTTATAAAGAAAAGATAGACCTTTTGACTAAACAGCTTAGGGAAACCGAAGTAGTTGCATTTAACCAAGCTAATGACATTAGGTACTATCTAAACTCCTTAGAAGACACTAAGAAGCAAAAGGAAGTTCTAGAAGTAGAAGTAAATTCATTAAAACAGAAACTGCATAGTTGGACTAGTTCTTCACACATAGTCCAACACTTAGTGAGAGACAGGAACAACGGGGAGGGATGGGTTACAAAGTGGTTCCACACCATCTGAGATTTTAATGAACACTAAGACTAGACCAGTAAATAGTAATCCCATCAAGGATCATGTAGTGTCTACTCCTCTTGTTAGTGATCCAGATTCCTTATGTTCATCTATTGACTCTGGAAACAAACAAAAGGAGGCCACTTCAAAGGCAAAGGGTAAATTGCCTTGTGTTAATCTGGAAAAGGAATTTGAAAAAGTTAACTTAAAGTCAGGGTCAAACAGAGTCAAATCAGAACCTAAAAGGGCTTTTAAGGATAATCTTTCACATACTTCAAGTCAAAGACCAATTAACCAAAAAGAAAAGGATGTCAAACAGGTTAAATCAGTTAATTTTGTTAAACTAGTGAATACATCAAAAGAACCAGAGTCAAAACCTAAAGTGAGTGATGTTACTAGAGCGTCACACACGTCTCCACAAAGAAAGTTTAATCATAAAGTTGATAGCAGGGCGTGCTACAACTGTGGAGAATGTGGACACATTGCTTCTATTGTTCTTATTATCAGACACCTAGGAAGAAGAGTGAACTTCAGGACTCAAAACCTAGGTCTTCTAAAAGGAGCTCTTTAACTCCACCTAGAAGAACTAGTGAACAGAAGGTTCAACCCGTTAGCCAGTCGACTGTTTATCACAAACAGGCATTGCACAAATCTGGCTTATGGAAAGAAAAGTCAATCTCTATGTCTGATAATGATGACAAGAAGGAACCTGAGCTACCCTCACCTTCTAAGGGTCAATGGGTTGAATTTCTGATGTGTGATGCCTCTGGGAAACCCAAGCCAGTAAAGGCTTGGGTTCCTAACCTAAACTAATCCTTTACCTTGTATGTGCAGGTTCTTCAATACAGTGCTGAAACTAACACGTGGATAGTAGACAGCGGAGCATCCAGGCACATGACAGGAAACAGAGCTCTTTTATCAAACGTTAAGCAAATAAAAGGAGGGCATGTCTCGTTTGCTGGAAACAAGGGAGGCTATATCACAGCTCAGGGAGAAGTTGGAAATCAGAAAGTTAAGTTTGATAGGGTGCACTACGTCCAACAACTTCAAAACAACTTACTCTCTGTTTCTCAAATATGTGATAAGGAATTTAAAGTCATCTTCGACAACAAGAAGTGTTACGTACTGAAGAAAGACTACGTGATCCCAGAGGACCAAGTTTTGATGACTGCTTCAAGATATAAAGATCTTTATGTCTTGGATCTGTCAACAGCTTCTACAATGGATCATGAGGTTAGTGTTTTCTATCTAAAGCTATTGAAAAGGATTCCATCTCCTGGCATAGGAGAATGGGACACATTAGTCAAAGGAAGATGAATCACTTGATTCAGAAGGATCTGGTGAGAGGAGTTAATGTTAAGAACTTTCAGCTTCCTGATTTTTGTGTAGCTTGCAAGAAAGGCAAGCAGACAAAGAAGTCTCATATGGAAAAGAAAGTTAATTCAATAGACATTCCTCTTGAACTTCTTCACATGGATCTGTTTGGTCCAATCAGTACAAAGAGCATTACAGGTGACTTGTACTGTTTTGTGGTCACCGATGACTACTCAAGGTTCACTTGGGTAATGTTCCTGAAATCCAAATCAGAAACATTTGAATCATTCAAGGAGTTAGTAACCACACTGGAATCTCTCTACAAGCTGAAAGTTAGACAAGTACGCTCAGACAACGGAACGGAATTCAAGAACCAGTGGATGGAGGCATACTGCAAGGAAAAGGGAATTGTGCATCAATTCACTTCTGCCTACACACCTCAGATGAATGGCGTTGCTGAGAAAAAGAACAGAAGCTTGATAGAGACAGCACGGACTATGCTGGCAGACTCAAAACTACCTATCCAATTCTGGAATGAGGCAGTGGCGAATGCTTGTTATACACTGAATCGAGTCCTGATAGTCAAGCGCCACGGTAAAACATGTTACGAACTACTACAAAGACGCAAACCGAACTTGGAGTATCTCGAACCATTTGGGCACCGTGCACACTTCTGAAGAAGACACAAGAAGGTAAATTCAGCGAGAAGGCAGATGAAGGCATCTTTCTAGGATACAACATACCGAACAAGCGAGTTTACAACAACTTAACGGGTCTAGTAGAAGTGTGGTGTAATGTTGACGTTCAGCGATTTACCACACCACCTACTGGCAAAGGACCCGCCTACTTCTTCGACTATGATGGATTCTTCAAGTCGTTCAACATTCCTCTCTCTCCCTCGGATGACGAGTTAGCTACACGAATGATGTATGATAGCTTGAATCCACCAACATATAGCTCACCGGGAAAATCATCTACTCAGTCAGGGGGAGTAGTAGATGACAGTGACTCCTCCTCTGAAGATGAAGCTGAAAAAGATAACCAGAACAGTCAGGAGGAACAGGTTCCAGTTCCTGAAAGCCACAAGCATCTATCAGTGATACACCTTCGACTTCAGAGCCTCAAACTCCGACCACCTCAGATGCAGATCCAAATGCTCATAATCTTGGCTCTGAGGTAGCTGTTCCTACTACTCTAGGATCACGACTAAATGTCTATCATCCCCTAAACAATGTCATTGGGGATGTCAGATCAGGAGTACAAACCCGAAATCAGCTGTACTCAGCTGATTATGCCTTGTTATGGAAAAGGGATACATTCATGATGGGGCTTATCGGTGTTTTGTCTCGCAATTTGAGCCAAAATACGTTAGTGATGCACTAAACGATGAGGCATGGGTGAGTGCCATACAAGAAGAACTTCTTCAGTTCAAGAAGTTAGGAGTATGGACTCTGGTAGATAAACCTAAAGGTGCTAAGGTCATTGGCACCAAATGGGTCTTGAAATGCAAAAAGGATGACCAAGGGGTCATTATCAGGAACAAGGCTCGACTGGTTGTTCAGGATTTCGCCAAGTCGAGGGAATTGATTACAATGAGGTGTTTGCACCCGTGGCAAGGATGGAAGCCATTCGTATCTTCCTTGCCTATGCATCGTACATGAAGATTAAAGTCTATCAATTAGATGTGAAGAGTGCATTTCTTCATGGGGAAATCAGAGAAATAGTCTATGTCAGTCAACCCGAGGGATTTGAAGATCCTTATCATCGGGATAGAGTCTACAAGCTCAACAAGGCTTTATACGGGCTTCATCAAGCTCCAAGGGCTTGGTATGAAAAACTCTCGACTCACCTTGTGAAACACGGCTTTCGCAGGGGAGTCATTGACTACACGCTGTTCATTAAAGAAAAAGATGGCGACCTACTGCTCGTACAAATCTATGTGATGACATAATTTTCGGTTCAAAGAACGAAGAGTTATGCAAAGAGTTTGAAGCAGTTATGAAGAAAGAGTTTGAGATGAGTGCTATGGGGGAGATGAAGTTCTTTCTCGGGCTACAGGTGGATCAAACACCAAATGGGATCTTCCTACATCAGACCAAGTACATAGGAGACATTCTCAGTCGTTTTGACATGGAGAATGCTTCTGCTGCTGGGACTCCACTTGCTACGAATCACGATATAGCACCTGATGAATATGGAGATCTTGTGGATGCCACGATGTACCGAGGAATGATTGGATCCCTCATGTATCTCACTGCCTCTAGACCTGATATCATGTATGCGACATGTTTATGCTCTAGATATCAGGCTAAACCTAAGGTCAATCATCTGATCGGGGTCAAAAAGATTTTTCGCTATCTAAAGGGTACACCCACACTGGGTTGTGGTATCCTCATGATGATGATTTTGAGCTCACGGCGTATAGTGACTCGGATTACGGAGGCTGCAAGATGAACTACAAGTCCACATCAGCAGGGTGTCAATTCTTTGGGAGAAGATTAATTACCTGGCAGTGTAAGAAGCAGACATCGGTTGCATTGTCAACCTTGAAGCCGATATGTTGCTGCTGCAAGTTGCTGTTCACAAATCATCTGGATTCAACAGCAAATGCGGGATTACGGTTTAACGTTCTATTCTACTCCTATTTTTGTAGATAACTCTGCTGCAATTGCAGTAACTAAAAATCCGGTCCAACATCCTAAGATCAAACATATCGGTATTAAATATCATTTCATACGCGATTGTTTTGAAAAGAACTTAATTGATGTGATCAAAATTAATACTGATTTTCAACGCGCTGACCTCTATACTAAAGCCTTTGATAAACCATGTTTTCAATATTTGCTAGAGGTCAACGGCGTTAAAAAGAGAAGTGAGGTTATTCCTGATGATGATCATGTGTAGTCCGATGTAGCTTAGTTAATTCTTCATTTTATTGAGCTTATTGGTTAAATTAGTCTGTTTAAAATTAAACTTATGTTATTCTGCTATTTATTAAAATCCTAAAATAATGAAACCAGTTATGATTTTAGTATTTTAGGGGGAGAATAAGTCAGCAAGCAACATTAAAAAAAACCGAGGGAGAAGGAGTGGAAAACTGATATAAGGTAGATCGTATCGTGATTCAAACCCTATGGAATATGATAGTACACAGGAACAAATCAAGAGGGACTTTGAAATTTTAATTTAGAAAAGGTGCAAAAAAACATTCAAAGTATAAGTCTGTGTAGTCTAAGCAATATCATAGGGAAGATGATAGAAAAACTGGTAACTCTTAAGGTAACACAAGGAGAGTAGACCTAGAGGTTGCTAGACACAATAGATATGTCGGTAGATTCAACACAATAGATGATTAGACCTGACTGGAGATCTCAAGATCAAACTAAGTGGTTCAACTGACTGTGGGCTCCCATCTTATCGCTGGTTAACACAATCAACAATATCCAATAAGGGGCAATGAGGATGTAAACGCCACAAATGTGTGCGGATGACCATAAATAGAGCAAAGCACCAAAAGAATGAAGAAAAATGCTATCAAGCTAATGACTTATGTTGTTGGTGCAATTGGTGCAAAATAAAATTAAGCTGCTCTAACAAGGAGATAGGTTGTGCGCCTCTCTGCTGTGCGATGGCACTGACCTGAGGATAAGCATAACCTAGACATTCTAGAATTCATTGTTGTTTGCCGCCTCTCTGCTGTGCAATGGCACTGACCTGAGGATTGGCTTCTCCTTGAAAACTCTAAGAATAGTCTCTTCTTGTAAAAATAACCGTAGACCGCTCAAAAGCTCCTGAGGAATGTTGATTACCATATAAGTGTGGGATCCACAAATGTTCGTTGAAATAATTAAACCAAAAGCAATCACTAGTTTGTGTCAAAAGTCTGTGTATGGATTTAAGTGGACAAACATATTGACAATCATTGTGGCTGCAATTCTTGAAAGTTCAAATCAAGTGGTAATCTAAGAGTTCCAGTATGATTTCCTAAAGTTGCTAACGACTCTGGATGAACACCAAGAATTGAGCATCAAAAGATTTTGATAACAAGTACCAAATGATTTGATGTGCCTGTATGATTCAAAATTGAATTGGTCCAGGTGTGGTCAATCTAAGTTGAAGCTTTCTATTCCGGAACCAAATCCAGTAGATTTCCACCTTAGGTTCTATCTCTCACAAAAAGCCAAAACAAAGTCTTAATTTTTAGTCTTTAGTTTAAGTTTCTTATTTAGCGAGTCGTTTTAGTTAATTTGTTTGCCGGACTACATCATGAAAATCGATAAGGGATCAACTCACTGAATGGGTCATGTCTGAGATGACGACATGAATTTTCAAGTTTAAAGCAGTCACGTCTGAGGTGACTAATTGGTTAAAAATGATCATGTCTGAGATGATCAAAACTCATAATGTCTATTTCAAAAAGTTAAAATGTTCAAAATGGCAGAAAACCTACTAAGTGACCTATTCGCACGATTGGACCATGAATAGGACCAACCATGCAAATGGATCCCATTCGCACGACTGGACATGAAATTTAGTCATTCACCCGAATGGCGTTTAAGAATGATCCTTTCGACTGAATGATAGGGTGCGAATGAGTCAGTCAACCGACTGAGACTCAGTCGGTTAATTGAGAAAGCAATGAAGGGCACGAATGAGTCAGTCGACCGACTGAGACTCAGTTGGCCAACTGAAAGCGACTGACTGGGCCAATCGCACGACTGAACCTCAGTCGCCCGAATGAACTGAGCGAATGAGGCCAGTCGACCGATTCAATGTAGGTTCAGTTTTAAAGGGCCTCAGTCGATCGCATTTCACCATCACTCCCAATCGCACCCAAATCGCTTTCTTTCCCGTTACTCTGCCAAAAATTTCTAGAGATCGTGTTTTCACATTGCTATTGATCTTCTGACATTCGATTGACAAGTATACAGGTACATTGCAGTTAAATCTTATAGAAATCAGAAGATCTTGAGTCAAATTTGTGTTATTCGAATGAAACATTAACCGGATTGAAAAATGCCCTAATAACCTACATAAACTAAGCAAAATGTTAAAATTAAGTTTAATAGGTCATTAGTGACAAGATGGCGAGTCTAAGGGACCATTAAACCATGTTAAATTACTTGAATTAGGTCAAGATTCGAACCTCAGTCGATTGAACAGGGGGTCATGCGATTGGTCGTTCGGATGAACTCCAATCGCACGATTGAATCTTGCGATTGGATCAATCGGCAGAATGAACCATGCGAATGAGTTCAGTCGGCCGATTGAACCAATCGCAGACTCAGTCAGCAAATTGAACTCAGTCGCATGTCTCATTCACCCGAACGAGCTCAGTCGCACGAAAGAACAAACGACTGACTCCAGTCGCATGATTCATTCGCACGAATGTATCGGATTGAATTTAAACCATACACCTTGAACTGAATTTTGAATGTATGACTTACAAATGGTTCTGTGTCTTGTGTTTCAGGTCAATGGCTGATAGATGGTCCATAAATCCAAAGCACAATATATGTGCTCATTTGGACCATATGACTCGGAATGGAGCCGAGTTTACAGATATTATTGCATTCCTTCGACGCTCTCGGATACATAAAGCCATATCCACACAGTGTACTCCTTACAGGTCGTTACATCAGGCTTTCTGGGAAAATGCCTCCATAGATCGTTCACATGAGCCTTACAGCATACGGAGCTCCATTCATGGTCATGACATTGAAATTATAGCAGCTGACATCCAGAGAGTACTTGATTTAGGGATGATACTGATCAACCCACCAGACTACATCCACTTACAGTCAGAGGTTGCTTCCTCAGGATTAAATATGCTGGGGACATCAACTCAGGTGTGGTCAACAAGAGCAACCTGTGTCCCCGGTATAAATACTTGGCGCATGTGATCCTGAAGTGTATTGCTTCTTGAAGGGGTGGGTTGATGACCTGTCAGACCAGATTAGAATGCCTATGTGGCACTGGTGCTGAACCACCCCTTTAGCTTCTCGAGCATGATCTTCTCGTATCTGGTGGAGAATCTGGAGGCCAAGGGGAAGGAGGGTTTTTGTATGTATCCCAGATTTCTGCAGCTGATCTTTAACGAGAAGCTGTCATTACTTCCCAAGGAGAAACATGATGCGGCTGCCCTAGAGGTTATGGATGACACGACTTTGGGTCGCATGAGAGTGTATCGGGGCAAGCAGGTAAAGCCCCAGGTAAAAAGGTTGATCTGCCATCTGGCAAATGAACGATATGTGGCACCAGGTAGACGCAAATGGCGTCATGATGACAGCGATTCAGATGATGAGAGGTTGTTGCTCCCAGAGCATGATTCAGACGATGATGATAGTGGGGATGTTGGGGATGATATGCCTGCTCCAACGAGGGGCACAGCTTCAGATGTTATACCCCCAGTGTTGCCCCAACAGGCGACATAGCTGAGTCTGCAGGCTTCCACTAGGGGCCTGGGTCAAGTACGCTCATCATTATCATTCATCTTTCATTCTGGACCAATTCCATGTGTTATGCCCCGAACATTATGCACGAAGCTGGTTACTGGGCCTGAGGTCTATCATAGACCTCAAACATTATGCATGAAGCTGACTCTAGTACCAAGGGCAAGTGGCAAGGGTCCCATACGTAGATCCATCACAAAGATTAGACCCTAGTGTGCATCCTTTTAGGGTAGCTAACCCGCACATAGTTGAGCTAACACCTTCATTGGGTGTGAAACTCCATACATTGCATGCAAGACTTTCTTACATACGTTCATTCATTAATCATGCATTCATCCTTACTTTATATACCACTTATCATTATCATTAGCTTCCGTTTTACGTTACATATACTTTTTCATACATAGCATCACATAAACATCACATACCCTATCATATATAAAAAAAAACATTATGAATCATCCATTCACAAACACGTACACATGCGCACAAGTACAAGTCATCATAGAACATAACCGACTCACCGCGAGGCAGCGGGGGTTCGGGGGCGGCAACCCCTGACAGCGGGGTCCTAGGGGCAGGAGCCCCTAGTGGGGTCCAAAGGGCATCTCCTCTTATTTTAGAACATTTGTATAACACATTTATTGTAGAAAAAATGATTTTCCTCTTAAAATATTGGTCATTTAAATCGTATATTTAACATGCATTTCCAGCCCCAAACTAGTTCAAACCTTTAAATAGGGGATCTAGAACTCACCTGGACTCGATGATTAGCTTCTCAATCAAGCTTTCAAAAGAAGGGTCCCACTACATAGCTTGTAGATAAGTTAACACTTAAATGAGTTAATTTCTGCCTAATATCGCTGCTAATTTCGCCAGCAGTTTCACTGCTAGTTTCGCTAGTATCTTCGCTACTAGTTTCACTACTATTTTTGCCCAACTTTCGTTGGATAACCATGTCTGCGAAACTACCTGTGAAACTATAGTTTTGTAGGAAGTCTGCATAGTTTTGCTGGACGACTACGCAATTTCGCTGGATGAACCCTAATATCCCAGAACGGGCTGAAAATTACGAACCAACCCATTTTGTCCCAAAACTTCAATCTAAGCTATATCTAAGCTTCTTACATGTTTTCTTACACAAAAACATGAGTTTTGGGTGAATCTTTGCCATTTTAAAAAAACCCCAAGCCCTAGAATCCGGGTTTACATCAAAAGAAATGATTAAATGATGTTTCTTACCTAGATTCTTGGTGTTTTCTTGTTGTTTGGATGCCCACGAACACCGATCTTCAATCCCGTGATCAACTGAGCCTGAATCTTCAATTCTCTCCACTTTGTCTCTCTACACTCTCTCTAGAGTTGGGGTGTTGAGTTGCAAATGAGAGTTACACAAGCTGATCCGTTTATATATACCGGGCGCTCCCAAGACCTTTAACTCGCTGCACACATAACCCTAAAAGTTAACTCGGTCTATAACCTATATCCATCTTATTTACTTTAAATAATCTCGTCTAAACCCATTATTATTATTTGGCTCACTTAGACTTTATTCTGGGCGTTATAAAATCTTCCGAACCCAAGACCACTATCTTCTAAAGCCAAATATGAAGTCTTCTGAAGCTTCAAAGACAAAGTATTCTAAAGTCAGTTATTAAAGATAGATTTCTTCTGAAGACTTTTGAGTACATGCTTTATCTTATGTACCTTTTACCATAAAGCTGAACCACCTTTCCGCTACGACTTTGTTTGACTCACCAACTTTCACAAGTTGGTGAAAGGTGCATTCTTTTGGTAATTATACATTGAGTTCTTGAGTCTGTTGATTTATACTTTATGTAATTTTTTCATTTTTGTAATATATTAGGATGTGAGCTATGGCATGTCATAGTCACTAATCAAAAGGCAATCTGCCTTTTGACTCTACATTGATTTTGATTTTTTCTAGATCATGTATCCAGGTGGCCTTCAAAGTATGGCCGGATATAGGATGTAGTATAATGTATCTCAGGCCCTTTGTATCTTTAACTTTTATGCTTTATAAACACTTATAAGGAACTTGAGAGCAATATACAGCATTCTTGAAAACCAAACACTTATGTTCTTGTTCTTGTTCTTGTTCTGTCTCTTTATTACTTATGTTTCATAGTATCAAAGTGTGACTGGTTACTAGTTCCCTATTTGATCTATTAAGTGTTCTAATTCACTCTCCTCATTGTGTGTTGTGTTGTAAGTGACCATCCCTTAAATGGTCCTACGGTTCTTATGTTTTCATCACATTGTTTTACTTGTGTTACTGATTGTATTAACTATCTCTTAAATGGTCCTGCAATTGTATTAGAGCATTCCAGGTTTTTGGATGTAAGATCTCACCATCTTAGATCCCTAAGTCATATAAAACACTTAATATCTTAAATGGCAGCTCTTACAAATGCTGATATGGAAACCAGAACCATGACAAAGTCCCCACTAATCACTCCTAAAGACTTTGTCACTTGGTGCCAAAGAATGGAAGGCTTTATCAAATCTTAAGACTCCAGGATGTAGGAGTCTGTTGTCTCAGGACCTTATATTCCAAGTACCTCTTCAGTTGCTACTAGGGGTGGAATGATACCAAAGGAGGAATCTGACTATTCTAAGCTACTGCTAGGGGTGAAATGATACCAAAAGAGGAATCTGACTATTCTAAAGAAGACATATCAGAAAGCCATGACTGCCCTTAAATTGCTCTTCCAAAATCCATATATAGGGAGGGGCTTCAAGAAGTCCAAAACTACTAAGCAACTATGCGATGCACTTAAGCTCATGTATGAGGGGTCCACTAAAGCAAAAGAGAACTAGAAGGACCTCTTGAAGCAGCAGTTTTTGAACTTTACCTATAAAACAGGTGAAATCATGACTCAATAATACTTTAGGTAAGTTGAGATTGTGGATACTCCCATGGATATTGGAGTAACTCTTTAAAACAGGGACATTGTAAGGAAGTTCATGTCCTCTCTTCCTAGACAATAAAGACATTATTGTGTTGTTATCAAAAGAACTGAGAAACTTAAGACTCTCACTCTTATAGAGTTGTATGGTATTCTCAGTGGATACCAGATGGAGATGAATATGCAAAATCCATCTTGTAACTCCAGAAATCAGCAGATTTCAACCCTTCATGAGTTTAAAAGAGATTGTAGAGAACCACAACATCATCTGATCTACTACCTTGACAACTCACAAAAGGGTTATTTGATCACCTTCCCAAAGACACCAAGGGAGAGCTACACTCAAGAAAGCCCATTCTAAGAGACAAGTTCTTCACAAGACTTTATGTCTACTGATGAAAGCACAAACAACTTTCTCTTCACCCTTGAAGACCTGCACTACGTCCATCCAGATGATTTGGAGTACATGGAGATAGTTTAGAAAATGGCTCTTCTCACTCATAGAACCAAAAAGTTATACATGAGGACAAGGAGGAATTTTCCAGCAATACAACCAATGAAAACTTTGGTCTGGACCAAAGCAAGGTAAAGTGTTACAACTGTAACCAAATGTGACACTTTGCTAGAGAGTGCAAGGAACCAAGAAAAAATAGTGGCCAAACACACACTAGACCAACTACTCTGATAAAGCCACCCGAATGAGAAGCCAAAGCAGCAAGCTACAGTTGTTGTTAAAGAAGGAGGCTTTGACCAGAGCTTTCAAGTGGAGGATGAATCTCCAAATCAAGCACTAATGGCTGACCATGATGAAGCCAAGGTATTGGAACATCTCTATACACCTGAATGTATTGCCAAAGTTAACAAATGTAGGTCCTATAACATAGAGATGAGATCTAATATTGAATCTTTAAACATCTTAAAATATGCTTTAAAAAGAGCTAAAAATAATTACAAACTTAAAATAAAAGATTTAGAGAAAACCATTTTCACTCTTAGACATGATCACACTAACTATAGGACTCAAATCAAAAATCTCATTACTAAGTTAACGGAATGCTAGGCTGAGCTTATGATCAACAAAGTCATCTCGAAAAGTCAAAATGAGTCATTAATGATAATAGGCTTAATTAAAGGATATTTAATAATAAAATAAAGAAATAAAATGAGTTATGGGCCAAATTAGCCTTATGGGCAAAGAGAATTAAGTCCCATAATCAGCCGCCTTAACCACCTAATCAGCCATCATCTCCTTCATCTGTAACCCTAGCCACCAAACTCTAGAGAGAGAGAGAGTACAGAGAGAAAGTGAAGAATACTTAAGAGTTGGAGCTTCATTGGTGAAGGAATTGAAGATCTAGGAGTTAGAGAATCAAACCACGAGAAAGGAACAACAAATCCAGGTAAGAATCCACCTTTAAACCCTCCATTGATCAACCCGAATTCTAAGGTTTTGGGTTTTATAAAGTTGAATCGAATCGCATAAAGGTCATGTTTAGTTTTAGGATGTTGGACCGGATTTTTAGTTACGGTGATGGCAGCAGAATTATCAACAAAAATAGGAGTGTTAGAGAATTTCAAACCGTAGTCATGCATTTGCTGTTGAATCCAGATGATTTGTGAACAGCAACTTGCAGTAGCAACATATTCAGCTTCACATGTTGACAGAGCAACAGAGGTCTGCTTCTTACACTGCCAAGTGACTAACCGTCTACCAAAGAATTGACACCCTGTTGATGTTGACTTATAATTCATTTTGAAGCAGACATAATCCGAATCGCTATACGTTGTAAGCTCAAAGTCATCATCATGAGGATACCACAACCCGAGTGTTGGAGTACCCTTCAGATAACGAAATATCCTTTTTAAATCCTATGAGATGGTTGACTTTTGGTTTCATTTGATATCTGGAGCATAGACGCATCGCGTACATGATATCAGGTCGTGAGGCAGTGAGGTACATGAGGGATCCGATCATTCCTCGGTACATGGTGGCATCCACCAGATCCCTATTTTCGTTGGGTGCCACATCGTGATTTGTAGCCAGTGGAGTCCCAGCGGCCGAAGCATTCTCCATATCAACCGACTGAGAATATCGCCTACATACTTGGTCTGATGTAGAAATATGCCCTTTGGTGTCTGATCCACCTGTAACCTGAGAAAAAACTTCATTCCCATGGCACTCATCTCAAATTCAGCTTTCATTACTACTTCAAATTCTTTACATAATTCTTCGTTTTTGGAACCGAAGATTATGTCATCAACATAAATCTGTACTAGCAGTAAATCACCATCCTTTTCTTTGATGAACAGTGTACAATCAATCACTCCTTTGCGAAAGCCGTGCTTCACAAGATGAGTCGAGAGCTTCTCATACCATGCTTTTGGGGCTTGATGGAGCCCGTAGAGAGCCTTATCTAGTTTGTAAACTCTGTCCCGATGATAAGGATCCTCAAATCCTTTGGGTTGACTGACATACACTATCTCACGGATTTCACCATGAAGGAATGCACTTTTTTCATCTAGTTGATAAACTTTGATCTTCATGTAAGATGCATAGGCTAGGAAGATATGGATTGCTTCCATTCTTGCCACAGGTGCAAACACTTCATTGTAATCAATACCCTCGACTTGTCGAAATCCTTGAACTACAAGTCGAGCCTTGTTTCTGATTATAACCCCTTGGTCATCTTTCTTGCACTTCAAGACCCATTGATGCCACTCACCTTAGCACCTTTTGATCTGTCCACCAGTATCCATACTCTTAGTTTCTTGAATTAAAGGAGTTCCTCTTGCATGACACTGACCCATGCCTCGTCGTTTAGAGCTTCACTTACATATTTTGGCTCAAATTGAGACACAAAACATCGATACGCACCATCATGAAGATATCCCTTTTCCATTACCGAGGCATAATCAGCTAAGTATAGCTGATTTCTAGTCTGTACTCCTGATCGAACATCTCCAATGACATTGTCCAAAGGATGATAAACATTTAGTCATGATCTAGGAGTGGTAGGAACACTACCTCATTATTCAGATTGTGAACACCATGTTCAGTATCTGAGGCAGTGGGAGTGTGAGGTTCTGAAGTGTCAGAGGCATCAACATCAAATGCTTGTGTACTTGTAGTAGTAGGAACCTGTTCCTTCTGATCCATCTGATCATTTTCCACGTCTTCATCATTAGAGGAGGAGTCACTTACCTCAAGTGCTCCCCCTGAAGAACTACAAGACTCACCTTATGAAGCTGAGGTTGTCGAGTCCAGTGATGGTGTGTTTAACACATCGTGCATCATTCTGGTCGATAATTCATCCTCAGGAAGGAAGAGAGGGATGCTGAAGGACTTAAAGAATCCATCATAGTCAAAAGAGAATGGGGGTCCTTTTCCAGCAAGGGGGTTGGTGTATCTCTGTACATCAACATTGCACCACACTTCTACTTGACCCATTGAGTTGTTATAAACTATCTTATTCGGTATGTTGCACCCTAGGAAAATCCCTTCTTCGGCTTTCTCGCTGAACTTCCCTGACTAAGTTTTCTTCAGCAGCGTACGTGGTGCGCCAAATGGTTCGCGGTACTCTAGATTCGGTTTACGTCGTTGGAGCAACTCATAGCACGTTTTACCATGACGTTTGACCACCAAGACTTGATTGAGGGTGTAACATGCGTTAGCTACTACCTCGTTCCAAAATTGGATAAGTAGTTTCGAGTCTACTAGCATCATCCAGGCTGTCTCTATCAAGCTTCGATTCTTTCTCTCTGCAACTCCATTCATTTGAGGAGTGTAGGCAGATATGAATTGGTGCACAATTCCTTTTTCTTTGCAGAATGCCTCCATCCACTGGTTCTTGAACTCGGTACCGTTGTCTGAGCGAACTCTCCTTACCTTTAGCTTGTAGAGTGACTCCAATGTAGTTACAAGCTCTTTGAATGATTCAAATGTCTTTGATTTGGATTTCAGAAACATCACCCAAGAAAATCTTGAGTAATCAGCCGTAACTACATAGCAGTATAAATCGCCAACAATGCTCTTTGTACTAACTGGCCCAAACAGATCCATGTAAAGAAGCTCAGGAGGTAGGTCAATTGAGTGAACTTTCTTTGCGTTATGAGACTTCTTTGTCTGTTTCCCTTTCTTACACGCGACACAAAATCCGGTAATTGGAAGTTCTTAACATTTACTCCACGCACTATATCATTCTGGATCAAGTGATTCATTTTTCGTAGATTAATGTGTCCATTCTCCTATGCCAGGAGATGGAGTTTTTCTCTGTTGCCTTTGACAAGAAGCATTGTGCATTATGATCAGTTGTGGAGGCCTTTGATAGGTCTAAGACATATAAATCGTTATATCTTGAAGCTGACATTAAGACTTGGTCCTCCGGGATAACATAGTCCTTTTTCAAAACATAACACTTCTTGTCGTCAAATACAACCTTGAATTCTTTGTCACATATCTGGGAGACAGAAAGTAAGTTAGTTTGAAGTTGTTGAACATAGTTTACCTTATCAAACTTAACTTTCTGGTTTCCCACTTCGCCTTGTGTAGTGAGATATCCTCCTTTATTTCCAGCAAATGAAAAGTGCCCCCCTTTAATTTGTTTGACATTAAATAGGAGAGACAGGTTCCCAGTCATGTTCCTTGATGCCCCGCTATCAACAATCCAGGTATTTGTAGTAGCACTATAGCGAACACCTTGCACATTCAAAGGAAATGATTAGTTTAGGTTAGGGACCCAAGCCTTAACTGGCTTGGCTGACCTAGAGGAATCACACATCATGAACTCAACCCACTGTCCATTTGAGGGTGGGGGCAAATCATTTTTCTTCTTGTTCTCATTATCAAACACTTGACTTGACTTTTCCTTCCATAAGCCAGTTTTGTGTAAGGCCTGTTTCTGATAAACAGACGACTGGCTTATAGTTTGAACTCTAGATTCATTACTTCTTTTTGGTGGAGTAATAGAAATCCTTTTTGAAGAAGTTGGTTTAGTATCGTAAAGGTCAATTTTCTTTCTTGGGTCTGATAATAAGGACAATTAGAAGCTATGTGTCCATTCTTTCCACAATTGTAGCATGATCTACTTTGTACATGTTGGTGGAACTGTTTCTGTGGGGAAGTGTGTGACACAGGTGTGACTTTAGTATGTTTGGGTTTGGACACTTCTTGTTTAGATTTTTTAGCTTCTTTAACAAAATTCATCATTTGAACATTTTTAACATCTTTTGCCTTTCGTTTATTTGGACTATGACATAGAGCACGTGGTTGGTTAACTGGTTTGGTCCTTTTGGGTTCAGAAATAGACATGTCTGAACCTGACTTTACATAACCTTTTCAAATTGTTCATCCAAATTCACACTATGCATCTTGACTTTAGACTTCAAAGTTGCCTCCTTTGTTTAGTGACTAACTCCACTGGTTTACCCGTGGAGTCAGGATCACTAACTAGAGGAGTGGACACCACGTGATCCTTAATTGGATTGCTATTTATTGGTCTACATTTAGCATTTAACATGATCTCATGTGGTGGTGGAACCACTTTGTAACCCAAACCCTCCCCGTTGTTTCGTTCTTTCACTAAGTGCTAGACGATGTGAGAAGAGCTGGTCCAACTATGCAGTTTTTGTTAAAGAGTCGACTTCGACTTCCAAAACTGCTTTTTCTTTCTTATTTTTTTCTAGGGAGTTTAAATAGAACTTTATATCATTTGCTTGGTTAAAAGCAATAACCTCGGTTTCCCTTAGTTGTTTATTTAAAAGTTCTTTTTTCTCTTTATAACTGTGCCCATTTTGTTTTAAAATCCGATTAGCTTCTGTGCACTGTTGTAAGTCATTTACTAAGCTATCATTGTGATATAATAACCTAGAAAATTTTAAATCTATGCTTTCTCTAAATTTGTTATACTAATTACAAGCATGATTTTCAAAGAGTTGGTCTTTTGTACTTACCTGTGAAGACTCGGTTGAATCTGCCATCAATGCAGAGTTTGACTCCTCAGATGCTGGAGATTCTGAACATGTCGTTTTGAGATCCTCTTCATTCAGGTGATTGTCCATATTTGCAGTATCTTCATTATTTGACATCACTAGTTCAACTGCGATTTCACCTTCGCTTGCAGATCCGTCATCCAATCCCTTCACACAAGCAATGTTGGATTCACCCGGAGAAACAAAACGAAAGGTCTAATCTTGCCCTTCATCGTCTTGTGTAGTCAAGGGCTTAGTTTCCTTGCTTGACGAGGCAGCTCCATTCGTGGGTTTGTCTTGACGGTTGAAGGTTGAGAATGGATTACCATTACCTGTCTTCTTGGGCTCAACATATTCACGTTTAAAATACCACTTCTCTCCACAGTTAAAATAGGTAACTTTTGTTTTGTCAAAACCAAAGGTAGTGTGTTTTGTGGCTACCAAGTTCTGTCCAGTCCTTTTCATAAACTTCTTCGCCCTCCGGACAGCACTAACCAACGCCCACATGATATCCATTCTTTCGAGTTCAGTTTCATCCACCTGCTCGTAATCTTCATCTGCGAGATGGCAGTTTCCAATCTTCCTAGCAACAATGCCATCATAGGAATGAACAACTGCTACTAGTAGGTCCATGTGCTCTTTAGCAACCTCCACAGTAATATTACCGAGATTCTTGGTTTTCAACTTCGTAGCATTAGCTTCAGGTACTATATGTTGGGTGCAAGATGACCCTGACGTTTCAGATCCTGAAGTAGTGGCTTGGGAAGGAGCTGTTGAATTAGACGTAAATGTCATTTGAAGTGGTGCTCCTGAACTTGTTGGAGTGGGAGATGAGTTATAAAGTGACGGGCTCTGATCGTATGATCCTTTCTGAGACCTGTACTTCATCCTTAATTCTTCCTCTCTCAGCTTCAGAATGAAATCATTAATATCCAACTTCACCAGCATATCATTCTGTCTCAAATTTGACACAAACGAGACCCACTTCTCTGGCAAGCCATCTGCAAAACTTCACACCTTATCTTCCATAGATGTAGTTACCCCATGAGTGTGCAGCTCACTCATCAAGTGGTGGAATCGGTCGATAATGTCATCCAGGCTCTCTTTCCCTATCGAAGAGAAGTTATCAAACTCCTTCTTCAGAGCATTTGCCTTTAATACTTTCAACGTTACATTCCCGTCATACCGTTTTTCCAGAGCCTCCCATAACTTCTTTGCCTGTTTGTTCTCAGAAAACTGATAGAATATGTCCTTAGGAATCGACTGAGTCAACAAAGCATACACCTTCTTTTCAGCATTGTATTTCACCTTCTGGCTATCAGTCATGCTGCCCAAAGTAAGTTTAACACCATTAGCACCAACCGGCATGCTATAACCTGTCTCGATTGATTCTCAAAGGTTGGGTTCAACTCCATTTATATATATCTCGAACCTTTGCTTCCATTGTGGGTAATCGTCTAACGTTATGAGTTTAGGGGACTTATTGTGATTCCCAATTTCATTTTCCAGAAGTAAAAGATTCTAGATACGAGAGTCCCTTCTGGCAGTAAACACTGAGTACTGATCTTCCATTTTATTAAACTTTGAACTTTAGACAAGACTTATTCACTCGTGCGAACGTAGAGGTGCGAATGAGTCAATCGTGTGATTGGACAAATACGGATGAGTCAATCGTGCGATTGGACAAATGCGGATGAGACAATCGTGCGACTGGACATATGCGGATGGACAATGCGAATGAGGTTGTTCAGTCGTACGAATAAGCAGGCGATTGAGTTCAATCATGCATATGAATGTGCGATTAAGTTCAGTCGTGCGATTGAGCTAATCGTGCGACTGAAGGCTACTGGTTTTGAAAAATTCGAATGTTTTTGGTACTTTGACGCAAAAATAAGTTTTTTTCACGAACCCTAATCTACCGTAAGCCGAAAAACATGAACTTTTAGATCTAGAGACGTCGAAAATACTGTTTTACTCAAAATGATGGTGTTTTTGAATGAGAAATGTGATTTTTACACCGAAACCGATTGAATCACACGAAAAATCAAGAGCCAAAGCTCTGATACCACTTGTTAGGGGACCGTGTACGTAGAGAGTACTAACTGATTTTGCATGTATACCAGATCAAATAGTGCGGAATCCTATTTGATTGGCGATCCAATTAGTGAGAACGTAGTTTAGATCAATCTAATGATTAAAGAAACGTAAAGAACGATTAGAACGAGATCAACTACGATCTATGAACTTGGAACAGGTTTTCTTGAGTCTTTGACGACTAGGGTACAATTATGTGCGTAGGTATTCGATTTTTTTCCATGAATTAGGTGGTATTTATAGGTTAGTATTTTCCAATCGTACGACTAAACCATTAGCATGGTTTAGTCGTGCGACTGAATCATGCAATTGATCCATCCGCACGACTGAAGGTTCAATCATGCGACTAAGTCAATCTTATGTCTCAATCGTGCGACTGATCTAGTCTCCTGGTTCAGTCATGCGACTGGTCCATTAGCATTAAGTATTCATGCGTATGGTCCATTAGTATGGTCCATTCGCATGGAGACTTCATACGATTAAGTTTGAACACGTTTCTCAATCATTGTTGACTAAGAATTATGTACAACAACCACAAACCTATATAGTTAGTTCACTATAATTTGTCACACAATAAACAATGAACATTAAACATTATAAGCATCAATCACATATTATATTTCATTCATACCCGTTCATTATATACATGTAAGACATGATAGACATTTAGATTAAGTTCCTAAACTAGGTACATATGTATCAACATTTTCTTCCTTAAAACTAAGGATGAGACCTCTGAGATTCTGAAAAATTTCATCTTAAAGATTGAGAATCAATGTGATCACAAGGTTAAAACCATAAGATGTGATCAGGGAACTGAATTAAAAACCAAATCCTTGATTCATTTTGTGATGAAGAGGGTATTACAAGACAATACAGTGCTCCCAAGACTCCTCAGCAAAATGGTGTTGCTGAGAGGAGAAACAAGACACTGATTGAAGCTACAAGAACCATGTTGTCTGACTCTAAGCTACCTATCACCTTTTGGGCAGAGGCAGTCAACACTGCCTGCTATGTGCAAAACAGAGTTTTAGTGGTTAAGACTCATGGCAAGACTCCTTTTGAACTTTGGCATAAGAGGAAACCTTTCATTGGTTTTCTCAGGTCATTTGGATGCCCTTGCACCATCTTGAATACCAAAGATCAAATTGCCAAATTTGCTGAGAAACCAGATGATGGACACTTTATTGGATACTCTTTTCAAGCTAAGGCTTATATAGTATACAATCTCAGAACTAGAATTATTGAAGAGTCAGCCAATGTGACTTTCAATGAACACACACCCCATGTGGCTGGTTCTGATCCTGATTGGTTATTTGATCTTGATTTAGTTATCAACTGTTTTAACAAATATTGTGAGAATGTTTCAGGATCTACAAATATCTTATCACTAGGTGATCCTGATCCAAGATTTGAACTTGGAAGATCTTCAAGCTACACATCTTCAAGTCTAGTTGTAACTACTTCTGCAAATAAGGTTTCTATTAGCACAACAATGACAAATTCAGCTGATACATCTGAGATGCCTTCAAATTCCAGCTCAAAGGCTCAACAACCAAATAAAGAAGTCTCATATACAAGATAATGGGGGTGGTGATAGTGATCAAGAATTTCTTGATGCAGATAACCACTCCATAGAAGAAAACATCAATGACGTCACACACTCATTGGATCAAGTTTCACTTGATAAGTGTGCTGATGTGGTGGGAGAAGCATCAATGCCAGATCTAAATTTCTCTAATTTAGATCTATCTTAGCAACTTGCTGTGATCCCTCACCTAAGTATCCACAAGTCTCATCCCACCACAAACATCATTGGAGATATTGACACAGGGGTAAGAACAAGAGGACAAAACCATGAAGCAAATGTTTGTCTTCACTTTTGTTTCTTATCCCAGATGAAGCTAAAGAAAATTGATGAGACTCTAAAGGATGGAAGTTGGGTTGAAGCCATGCAAGCGGAGCTCCTTTAATTCAAAAGGCATAAAGTTTGGAACCTTTGTGCTCTTCTCATGGGAAGACCACTATAGGAACCAAATGGTGTTTAGGAACAAGAAAGATGATAGAGGCATTGTCATAAAAAAAGCTAGACTAGTTGTTCAAGGATACACATAAGAAGAAGGGATTGACTACACTGATGTCTTTGCTCCTGTAGCAAGACCAGAAGCTATTAGGATATTCTTGGAATTTGCTGCATCCAAGAACTTCAAGGTCTATCAACTTAATGTCAAGTGTGCTTTTCTATATGGGGTGATTTGATGAAGAGGTGTATGTCAAACAACCACCTGGTTTTGCAGATCCTGATCATTTTGATTATGTCTGCAAGCTTGACAAAGCTCTTTATGGGCAGCATCAGGCACCAAGAAAATGGTATGAGACTCTATCTTAGTACCTATGCAAGCATGGATACAGAAGGGGTACTATAGATGGAACTCTCGTCATCAAGGACAGGGAAATGACTTAATGCTAGTTCAAGTGTATGTTGATGACATCATCTTTGGTTCAACTAATCCAAAGCTCTACAAAAACTTTGAGAAGCTGATGAAAGACAGATTTGAAATGAGTGCCATAGGGGAACTCAATTTCTTTCTGGGAATTCAAGTGAAGCAATTGAAGATGGCATCTTCATCAGTCAGTCAAAATATGTTCAAGACATACTCAAAAGATTCAACATGACTGATTGTAAGATTGCTAAGACACCCATAACAAGAAACCATTCCCTCGGACCTGATCTTGAGGTGGAGTGTGGATGAACACCTTTACATGGCTATGATTGGTTCTTTTATGTATCTCATAGCTAGCAGGCCTGATATCATGTTTGCCACATGTATTTGTACAAGATATCAAGCCAACCCCAAGATGTCTCACCTCATCACTTTCAAGAGGATTATAAGATATCTCAAAGGTGCCTCAACACTTGGTCTTTAGTATCCTAAGAATTCTGACTTTAATCTGTATGCATCTACAAATAGTGATTATGGTGTTTGCAACATGATTGCAAAGTCTACATCTGGGGGATGTTAGCTTCTTGGTGGAAGGGTTGTCTCATGGTAATGCAAGAAACAATCCTGTGTCTCTGCATCAACTGCTGAAGCTGAATACATTGGTGCTACAAGATGTTGTGCTCAAGTGCTTTGGGTTCAGAATCAGATGCTTGACTATGGATTAAATTTCAAGGAGACTCCCATTCACATAGACAACAACAGTGTCATCTCTATCACGGAGAATCCTGTGCAACACTCAAGGACAAAACACATCAATATTAGGTATCATTTAATTAGATATAACTTTGAAAATGGATTAATTAACTAGTCAAAGTTAACATAAATGAACAATATGCTGATCTATCTACCAAAGCTTTTGATGAAAAGAGATTTAAAGTATCTTAAAACTAATTCATATTATTTCTTAAAATCTGTGAGTCCTAAAGTTGTCTAGTTTATCACCTTCATAAGCTCTTGTTTTCTCTGGATAAAAACTTTTTGATGACTTTCCATAGATTTTTGATAAATTTTTGATTCTTCGAAAGATATTCTTTTATCTTCGAAAGAAACTTATGCCTTCAAAACAAATAATTGTCTAAGTAATTTTCCTTCGGAAGAAAATTCTGAAATATCTTCCAAAGCTTAAAATCTCTCTTAGGTACTTATATGTTTTCAAGGACAATTTTCTTCCGAAGCAAATTAACTCTCAGAAGCTTTATTCATTTGAACAAAAAATCCAAGTTTTAATTTTCTTCCGAAGCAAAATCTTTACTTAGGAAATTTTTCCGAAGTCATTCTTGCTTCGAAAGCTTTTTCATTAAAACTTCTGAAGACAATTTACGTTCGGAAGCTTTTTGACTTCCAAGAAAATTACTTTTTGAGCAAAAAGTAAACTAAATTTTCAGAGGTGTGACCGACATTCAGATTTCAAAGTTTATCCTCTTTCATTAACTTTGTCTGAAATCCTTTTTACATATAAACCCAATGGTTCCCCCTCTTTCTATCCTCTTCATCTTTCCTCCAAACCTAAATTTCGTAAGTTTCTCACTAAAACCGCCTTCGTTCATCCTTAAGCTTTCACACAATGGCTAACCTTAACCGTAGAATTGAACCAGATTTCTCCATGCAGCTACACAAGCAAGACAACCAAGTTGCTCTGTTACACTCTGAGAAAGATCCACAGTTCTCAAAGGTTTTCCATTTCTTAGCTCTATGAAACTACTTCACCTCCCTTACCATTGATCCTACTCTGTATTAGGATCATCTGCTTGACTTTTGGAAGACTTGCCAAGAGGTCGTAATGGATGGGGAGAAGGCACTGTCTGCCACAATGCCGGGGAGAACAATCTTCATCACTCCGACCATCATCAACAATCATCTTTAGCTGGATGATGAAGAAGGTGAGGTGTTCTTCCCCAAAGAAGCTGTTAACCACTCCTTTGAGTAGATGGGCTATGAGGGAGACTTCTCTATAAAGACCTTTAGGAAAGGGAAGGTTTCATCCAAGTGGAAATACCTAATTCATGTGATTATCCACAGATTGTCCAACAAGCATGGATGATGGGACTAGATTCCTAAGGATCTCTCTTTCATAGTGCATGGAATGGTTCAAGGGGTCAAGTTTAGGTACTCTCAGTTTGTTTATACTAATTTACTTATAAACTTGGACTCCTTAGAATACTACATGTTCCCTAGATATGTTCAATATATTCTTAACTGTGAACTGGGCTCACAGTTAAAGGGAACAGGTAATATTCTTAAACTGGGACAAAAGAAACCCGACATCTTTAAAATTTTGAGGAAGCCAACTGTTGGTTTCTTAGGGGTAGAAACAACCCTTGTCCCAAAAATGTTAAAGCTCATTGCTCAAGGTGAAAACCTAGCAACACTAGCTAGTGTTGAACCCACACCTTCTATATCTCAACCACCGCAATATCCACAAATCATCCTCACCTACCAAAGAAAATCCAAACTACCCCTGCTCAAACTATTGAGTTTGTGCAGACCCCTATATACTCACCCATACAGGATGAAGTGGA